>JAOEGT010045658.1:0-21090 GCA_025447795.1 Speoplatyrhinus poulsoni
TGGACCGGGCAATATGAGCAAATGTCACTTACCGACTGACCAACCGACATTGTTAAAAAGGCATGCCTACATTCTAGAGTAGGTGGTGGTAATGCACCATGTAGACAGTAGGTGGCGGTAATGCACCAATCTATGCAGTTCTGTGGAGTTTCACGGAGGAACCTTGCCAGCTAAACTATGTATTAGCCTATGGTGTTGGCTCATGCCCGCTGGTAGAACTAGACTTGCCTAGTTTTTACTTGTTAAATAATCCAGTGTTTCTACAAAGCCCTGGCTCTATAAATGGCAACAGAAAATAGTGCAGACTGCACCACACAACACTATCCCAGCATTGGCCTTGGCTGGGATAGTGGGGGGGGGGCAGAGCTTCTGAGGAAGAACCTTATGGAATTGAAAGGATACGTGTTAATGTTTTGATTAAGGTAATAAAAGCAGTCACTTGATGACGCTACACTTTTAGTGCATGTTTCTGAAAGCACTACTTGTGACATATAGGTTAAAAAAAAAATTCCTTCTACATTTCAGTGTCCATGTTTTTGTGTTTAATCGATATTCCATGCTGGATCAGATTCCCATTGAAATCGGACAAATCAATTTACTACAGAGAGAGAGAGAGAGAGAGAGAGAGAGAGAGAGAGAGAGAGAGAGAGAGAGAGAATGGCACCAGAAAAGCATTAACATATTCCCTCATCATCACCACATTCTGCAAAAAAGCTGTTTGAACTACATCTCTTCAATACAAGCACATGCACCCTAAGAGTCATGGCAGCTCTCCATGACATGAGGCCCCATGGAAGCACTATTGCTTTTGTCTGTCACAGAAAATCTAAATATACTGCCCATGTCCTCCTAGTACCTTTATTAAAGACAAAAATCTATATATTGTTATTTAAAAATACATGTATTGTATGGCTGATTATGGCAATATTAATTATTGTACCCATTCCCCATTTATGAACCCAAATTTGCAGTTGTATGTGACATTTCCACATTTGTGTTATTAGGACACAGGTCACAGTGACCTAATGGTTTAGCCTCAGTCAACTGGTCGACAGCAAAATGATAGGCAGGACCAAATATACAGTAAGCTTGCACACTGACCCATGCTTTTCATATTTTGTTTTGAACCAATCTATGATCACCGAAATGATCCAAATGTCAGATAGTAGCTGTACATAATATAGTTGGATTAATCTATATCTAACAACACCAGTTAAATTTTAATTTGATATTTGATGGGCTTTACCTGCCTGTGACCACCAGGATGTAAATAACTGCTCTCCAATGTTGGAGAAAGCTCCTCTCTGTCTTTTATCACCTATATTACATATTCACTGGCAACGGCTGTCTGTAACAATAAAGTTGTAGTTTAAATAAAACGTGCTTTGAACCTCTGACAGACACACATCTTTGTAAAACGAGCACCTAACCCCATGTGTGCAGTAAAAAAAATAGAAAACCCCAAAAAACACTGCACTTGATCAGTTCAGTTCAGGAACAGCCACGCCATTGAACAGAGTTGTAGCAGGGTGGGTGAGGTTGGTGTGTGTGGGCAGAGTTAGTTTCAATCTGTACTTGGACTACCTGCTGAGCTACCAGATTCCCAGCTAGTGTGAAGTCAAGCAGACCGCTCCACCACCTCCACGTTGCTCCGTGATGTATTCCTCCACGACACGACAGCTAGATTAGGACGCGCTCTGTGAGACTCCGCATGCGCGCGGAGCAGAGAACACACGGGCACGCGCACACGTACATATGTATGCATGAAGCGTGCGCACAACGTGCACATGTACACACACACACACACGTTGTCAGTACAGGTCAAGGCGCTATAAAGAGTGTCAGAGTTGACTGAGGGACGGTGAGTTATGTGCTGGAGTGTTCCCTGACCTTTGCTGCTTGTATCAGATCTCTCAGAGAGGAGGAAGTCAGAAGGAACTAAGAACCTGCATACCGATCTCTCTAACACACACACACACACACACACACACACACACACACAGTGTGTAAGGGTGTGAAGTGTGATTCACCGATCATTGCTCATTCCATGATCTCTGTCAATAAACGTCTGTCTGAAAAAGTGATTTCAAAAAATGTTTTTACCTGTATATATTCCTCTCTCTTTAGTTATTTCTCATCCTCTATCAAACATGCGCGCGCACACGCACACACACACACACACACACACACACACACACACACACACACACACACATGGAACTTGAAGTTTCCATTCATGCTTCTCATTATCGGGGCATGTCGGTATTTTATGAGGCCATGTAAACCTCTGAATTACTGCACTTTAAAATGGATGCTGACACTATTACGTGACCACGCTGATGGAAAGGCCTTTCAATGCTGGAGCAAAAACCTAAAATGGTGGACGACAAAGGAGCATGACTTGTTAATTATTTTTAACTGCCGAATAAAATTGATAATGAACTGGGCAGGATACACATGGCGAAAGTCACAACATAAAATAATATTGTCTCTGTTGAGAAAAACAAGCTTTACTTTAATAGGGGAAATGTGAATTTTGAGAGGGCATAAATAATGTTACTATCTCAGAATGCAAATACAGCAAGCAGAAAAAGTTGATTTGCACAGCATTTGATCAAATTTAACCAATTATATCAAATCAGCTACAACTAATAATGAAATAATGAATGTTCAAACACGATATTTTTTTAAAGAATGCATGCCTACATGTTTGTGATTTTAGCTATTAACAAAGCAATACATTTATTTTATTTTAATTTTAATACCACTTAGGGACCATTAAATCATGCATATTGATAACCAAAAATTCTAATGGTTTAGAATCAGTATTGCATGTATTAGGCCCAATTACAAAAGTATGGAATAAAGAATGTAAAAAGTTACTCTGAAAAAAAAGCAGTTAATTAAGATGTACTATTAAACAGATTAGACAATTAAACATTAAATGTTTAATTGTACTATATCACACAAATATATAAAATATATGGTAACATTTTTTACAAAATACAGTATAAAATGCTCATTTAAATTTACATTGTGTGTTTGCATATTTACTTGTTTAGCTGCACAAGTCATGTTTAAAAGGGCTCTGGACATTTTCTGTAGTGGGAAAAGAAATTGAATAATCGAGGGCCATTTAGAGAGAGATCAAATCACAAGAATCTGTGGCACGAATCTCTGCTGATAAATTGTGAAACTTCATTAATATTTATTTCAACATTAAATTTTATTCTTATAAAAAGTGCCTGTAACATAGCTACTTTTAGAAATGGTACACCATTATTATAGAAAATGTTCACACATTTTTGTGTGAACCTTTGACTGTAAACTATTGAGTCTGGGATTTTGATGACCGTGTGTGCGTGTGTGTGTGTGTGTGTGTGTGTGTGTGCGTGCGCGTACATATATTACGGGTGTGTCTATAGTAAAGCCAGGCTGCTTGTGCAGCTACAATACGAGGTGGCAGACCAGTCAAAACAAGGCCTGTTCTTCCAGGATGGGTCCAAGTGCCAGTCAAGAGGTTCTTTTCAGACATCTTCAATGTGCTGAACTGATCTGCTCCACTATCACACCAAATCACAGCCCCTCCGCCCCAAGTCTCCCTGTCAGGTGCAACCATCCACAAAACGTTAAGCAGGATTACACAAAATAACCTAAAACCTCCTCTAAATAACTCTCCATGTTTATTTGTCATCATATCCATCACATACTCTAATCAAGTAGATCACTAATCAAGTATTGGTGTGATTTGATAATGAATTATGTCAAAATAATTGATACAATTATTACTTATTTATGTAATCCATCCAAGCAATCCATCCTGATCCTGACAATATGGTATGAGCAGTAATTGTGTGTTGGGATGTTGAGTATAGATCTTGTGTTCTTTCAAAAGCCCAATGCCCCCTCAACTTCCAGCATTCTCTTCTGTGGCCCTTTTACCAGGGTAACTTCTGTCAGTCCACACGAGAAGCCTCTGACTTTGTTGAGAAGCACTTTGAATGTAAGCGCAAAGCTCAGCTGGCCTTGTGACAATTTGGCCACCTAAGCAGCAGAATTAGCACTCACTTTATTACAAGCGCTGCATTGAATTACTTTTGCCTGTCTTTCTCTGCCATGCTCACAATAGACGTCGTGAACTCAAACCAAACTTTATTGGCTGTTAAAAGTATGGTTTCTCTGCTCCAAATAAATAATTACTATTATCAAACTGTTTGAAACTCAAATTCACAACTACAGTAGCTCTTTCAAACTATTTCAAAAGTGCAATGAATGTGTGAGCTGGTCTGAAAAATAAAAGAGGATTTCTATTCTTTGCGCGCCATTCTGTTCTTCATTCCGCATTCTAACTACCCGCTTTATTTGCCTCCGCTTGGAACATGTGGTCAGCTGTTGTGCTTCCATGTGGTCAGATGATCAAAGACGGGGGAGCAGCATTAATTGCCCCCCCCCCCCCCCCGCCACAGCCCTGCCCCGGCCTGGGATCAGGGTCCCAGCAGGTGGAAGGGGGAGGAGGGGGGTTGGAGTGAGCGGGGGGGGAGCAGCCATGAGAACTCTAGAAGAGGGTGGAGGAACGTGAGAGGCCCTGCCTGGCAGAAATAAAGACTTCCTAAGGGCTACTCTCTGACAACAGAGCCCCAAAGGGAGAGTGAAAAATGAAGCCTCTGCACATTCGGAGGGGTTTTCTCTGAGGGAGAAAGGGGGCCACTGCCGGGGTGAGGGTAGGGGAGAGGGTAGGGGTGAGGGAAGGGGAGAGGGTAGGGGTGAGGGTATAGGAAAGAGAGTAAGGGTGAGAGCATAAGAGAATTGGATAATACTATTTTCTCAGTGATTGTGAGGCCCTCTCGCGGCACCCGTGTCAAACAAGGGAAGATCTCCTGATGGCTCAAACAAGATGGACGCCGTTTACTTCACCTGCAAACCTGCCATTTAACTGATCACCCACGTTGCCTTGGCAAGCACAGTATCTATAGCTAACAGAAGTTAGCTTGGCAGCCAGGAATGGACTGCTCACAAACAAGCTCACAAACATTCTCTCTCTCTCTCTCTCTCACTCACACACACACACACACACACACACACACACACACACACACACACATAAATATGCCTCGTGTACGGACAAACACTGCACACTCTGGCAGGAGGGCCAACCAACATACCGTTAGCATACACAAACACACACACGGTAAGTGAGAAGGGGGCGGGGATACACATACCGCTGGCCGCTCCGTGTTTACCTGCTGACTGGAGGGAGCTGTGAAAGCTCACAGGCCGGGCTACTTTGCATGTACGCGGGAGCCCGCAAAACACTTCTCACCGCTGTCCGTCATTTTGATTGCCCAGCACAACATGCCACAGCTCCCCCCACACCACCCCACTGCTTTCAACCAGATGGCTTTTTTTTCTTTTTGTTACTGTCTGCGGGCTCTTGCACCTCTGCTCTACCACACTAAATACAATGCCCATGGGGGGGGGTCTGGGAGGGGCTGGTTGGTGACTGGTGGCGGCGGGGGCTCTGACAAATGGTTCAGAGGTAGCAGAGCAAATAAAACGGATTAAGAGAAGTCTTTTCACAGACACTTCAAAACTATCTTGGCGCTCAGCCACAGAAGGCACCGCCCATCCCTTCAGCCATGCAGGAGGGAACATCAGCGCAAAGTCAAACGGGACTGCATGAGAGTGCACGAGAGTGCACGAGAGTACACTACAGTACACAGCGCACACACACACACACACACAGCATTTGTGTAATAATGACACAATGTAAGAAAAGAATATTGTTTTAAACTATGTGTAAGCAGAATAAACTGTATGTCAATGGCCATACAGTTTATACAGACAATATGGAAAGCTTTAAAAATCATATATCATATATAAACTGATCAATGATTATGCATATTTTGTTACATTATAGCCCCTCTGATAACTATTATAAAATAATAAATGTATTGATAAAACTATATGTTTTACTGTACTAGTTTAGACAGTATAGACAATTTGTATGTCATGCATGTTAATACAAAACAGAATATATTAATTGAACATGTGTATTATAGCTTACTTTATGTAGCATGCAAAACAACATTTTATTATCATATGATATTTCAAAACTGCAGTGCTTTACAATATATTGGATTTTAAAGGCAGGGTTAGACTCATTTTCGAGAACGCTTGCTAACAATATCCCTCCGCACGTCTGCAGAGCCAGTGCACACATTGAAACACATTCTGAAGCAAAGCGTAGTACTACGGCTTTGTTAATGTGAGCAGTTTTCGCCACATTGTTTATATTCCTATTTATAGTGCCAGGGCTGTGTAGAAGTATCAGATTATTCTTTCAACATGCACAGAGAACGGTAAACTGCTGAAATGCAAGGAGATATTTAATGAATTTGACAAAACATGTATTATCTTACAAATTAGCTTGCAATAGCTGACTATATGTTTAAATGCTAGTATTTAATTCAGGGTTAGTCAATCTTGAGAATGCTTGCTAACTTCAAGCTCACATCAAATCAAACTCCCTCAGATGCTCTGCCCCATACATTGAAACACATTGCAAAAGCTATCACATGGTTGTTGTGTGCAGGTATGCACCACTTTGTTTGTGTTCCCATTTCTATGTTTGTCCGAAGCCAAGGCTGTATAGAAGCACCGGATATATTTTTCAGCATGCACAGAGAATGATTAACTAGCGGAGTGCAAGGAGATATTTTGTTAATTTGACAAAAAGTGTATTATCTTACTATTAGCTGACTATAACTTTAAAGCTGGAAGCTCCTTACCTCAATATTGATTCTATCTAAACAACATTATGCAGCTTGTTCGGGACATTGGTTAATAGCCTCCTATAGATTTGCTATTTCTCACTGCACAGTTCGTATATGGTTATGGTGTTTTAAGGCAGTACAAATGGCAAGACAAATTACAGACAATAACATACATTGAGTTCAGATTGTTATCTTTCTTCCTTTAAAAAAAAAAGGAAAAAAATAAGAAAAAAAAAGAAATGGTATAGCTGGTAAAAGAGCAAAACATCCATAGAGAGTAAAAAATTCAATTGTCACCTCTTGGCTCAATACAGCCAAAGGTTAGTTTCTTGACTGCTGCTGTCACTTGTCATAGGGTTGCTTAGCAATGGATTGAAAGCCATTATTAGCTTGTAGAAAATACAATTTCCATTTTGTTAACACAAAAATACATCTGAAATCTGTCACATGTTCACTTACAGTGATTTCTATGCCATTGAAATTATAATGTGAGCGATTATATTAAAAGCTTTGATAAGCTGAGAGCACAAATGAATCAGTAAATTTTTCACCCATATCAATCTATATTATATCTAGTTCCTCTGTTCTGATGAACGCGCCAATGTATTTTTCCTTTTATTAATATCTAGTTCTGCACAAACTCTCTCTCCTTGAACCATCCATCCCTGCCTCATCCATCAATGTCCATGATCAATCCGTCCACATAACGTATCCTTGCATCGTTTGATAAAGCCATCTGTCGGTGGATCCCCCTGTCCATCCACCCAGACATGTACCCAGACGTCGAGTGGGTCTTTAAGCAAAGGCCGGTGACCTGGGTCTTGATGACCTACAGCGGGGTCAACAGGATCACTCCTTTAAAATACCCAGCAGGTTCAAGAGCCTCTAGAGTCTTTAATGTTGAAAGACCTACTGTATCTCAAAGTGTGTGCATTTTAAAAGCTGCGTGTGCGTGCGCGCCATTTTCTGTTTTGCATATAAGTCCTCGTGCCTACATATATCTTATCCGTCTGCCTGTCCGTCTGTGTGGCCCATCTGCGTGGAGCTCCATCTTCATGGCAACCAGCCTGCCTGCCTGCATTTCCCTCACTCTCCCCTGTCCTATTTGCAGCCAGCATTTCCAGTCTCAGATCAACGTCACGTGTTCGGAGTTTTAACTAGGCTAGTGAAAGGTACGGCAGCCAGTGTGGCACTTTTAGCGTAAGCCCCAATCAAGTGCGTCCTTTTGTAAATAGCACTGGGTTACTTGAAGACACATTTCGAGAGATGGAGATAGTTAGTGGGACTGGCAGGGTTGGTAATTAGAACATCCCCCTGGCTGGCTTTGTGCCATTGCTACAGTATGTAGGGCAGTGGTACATACAGAATAAGTGAGCTACGCACAACTGCCTTTGACATGCATACAAATTCAGGAGGGGGAAAAAAGAAAATACAAGTGAATATGAGAGAAGCACAATTCTCTCGAGTGCTTCAAAAATCTTTTGTATTTGCTTGAATGAATGTGTGTTTACCATAAGTGTGGGGGGCATAGAACTATATGGGGGTGGTTATATTCAGATCACATGATCTCTTGTGGATATTGAGATGCCAGTGAGTCTTTGGAGGGGTCTGATGGAGGGGTCTGATGGAGGGCTTTTTGGGGGCTGGAGGGGCTGGATAAGACTCTAAGCTCCCAGGGTCATTGAAGTTCTACACACGTATTCCCAGCTCTCGATGATCACTGGATGCTACTATCACCATCAGAGATGGGAATCACTGCTATTAAAGTGAGATAGACAGTGGAATGCAAAACGTTCGGAAGCCATAATGACACCATAAACAAGAGTATTGCACTGCCAGCTGTTTGACTGACCCTTCCATGTTTGTCTGAGTCCAGCCTTTAACTACATTTCTTGCTTTCCTGTCCTGACCATCCACTTTTCCATCAGGCAGGGCTGTTGGGGCTCTATAAGAAATAACTCTACACTGTACTGGCTACAAAATAAAGCATGAAAGACACTGGGAATGGCATACCAACCTTTCCAGGGAAATACAAAGGCAATAGTCTTATTACATAAGAACGTAGACTACTTTTAGTATATTCATTAAAATATTTTTTTTATTATGATTATTTTTAGGTTTAAAGAAGAGTACTTATGTTGCAGCCAATCATAAGCATTCATGGCCCAGGTCTGCTCATCATAAAATTGTTACAAGAATACAGTATGTGAAAACAATTGGGGATGGCAGCAATACGATACTGAGATCGGAAATCGGTCCGATACTGACTTAAATAGCTGGATCGCTATAAGTGACAATTGGACAAACCGATCCATGGGGCTAATCCAATGAAATGAATTTACACGCGTAGGTCTACTGTCAAGTATCAGCCATGTCTAACCTACCCAGGCCACACTATCAGTAAGTCCTGAAATAGAGATTGGCTGTAATTTACTTTGTAACTTAACTTAAAACTTAATGTAACACGTATCGGATCGGTACTCTGTATCGGCCGATCCCCAAAGTGCTGGTTATCTGTATCGGTATCAGGACTGAAAAAACTGGATTGTGCCAACCCTAATAACAATGCTGGCATTATGAAGCCATTCTCTTGGCTTCAAACCCCTGCCCTAAAGCTAACAAATAACATTTTGTATTTTTAATATGCAAAAGATGACCTAGAGAAATGAACACTGAGCTAAGCACCTTTAAGGGTGAATGTGACCTTCCAAGCAGCAGACGGCACAAACTTGCAGCAGCATATTTCTGCAGACTCTACCAGCTAAGTCGTCTCAGGGTATATCGCAACACATCTCTTCATCTCATTGCATTTGCACAATCGCAGACATTAAGGCATACACACAAACTGTGATTTAATTTAAGTTTGTCGTCCCCGTCCCCCACCCCCTCCCAACTATCCCCCCAACCCGTGGCGTCTCCTCCCCTAACCTCCATTGACACACCGGCTCCCATGACAAGTTTACGTTTCACTAATGGTGCCCTTTTGGTGTCCATTAATTGCCCAATGATGATGTTTACACTCTTTGAATAGTCACACGTGGCCTTGTGTCCCCAGAGAGCAGACAAACTGGCGTGTAAAGACTTGGCAGGCAAAGACGTTCAGAAACAGGCTTTTTTTACATATAACTTTTAACCTTAACCTACAAATTGCAAATAATTTGATGTCATCATTATCTGACAATTACAGACAGTACCTCTAAAGTAACTTCAGAAAAGAAAAAATGCCCTTAAATTATTGCTACTTATAGTGTTAATATAACAAATCTACATTCACCTCTGGAGACGGGGAGAGAGAGGAGGGGGTGGACTACGGGATAGCGTTAAGGGGGGTAGACACCTCCGTGTGTTGACTCTACACATGTATAGTATTTGATTAGCTGTAATCCAATGGAGAGAGAGACGGCTTCCTGTTAGCAGAGGTGCAAAGGGTCTAAATAAACAGCTTACAAGACCATTAAACACTAAAGGGGCGGCAGTCTGCAGCCCGCAGCAGGCAAGGCATGTCCACAAGGCACGGCTTGACCTCCCTGTGTGGCCGTTGAGACTCTCTGCCTTTGGTGGTGATGCATTTTCTTCATTAGGACATCAGAGAAATCAGAAAAACAGTGAGCATTGGAGAGAGGGAACCAGAGAATGAGATAACAAAAGAGAAAAAAAGAGAAAAAAAATTGAAAGGGCTGAAAGTGAATGAAAGGGGGAAAAAGCATGTGGGATCACAGGAAAGCTGGTTTTGACAGAAAAGTAACTCTTATCTTATCTTACTTTTATCTTATCTTGCCCAGGGGTGTCATTAAGGTGACTTAAAAAATCTAACTTTCAAGGGAGATCAAAAGTGTGACTAACATGTGTTTCAAACTAGCCCCCCTCCCCCACACACACACACACACACACATCACACGCACACACACACTTTAGGTTATTATGATAGTGATCTCTTTCGCTCATGAAAGCCCAATACTCTGCAAAAAACCCTGTGTCAAAGATCTCAGCTTTTAAAGACTAAAAGTTAGCTTTAAAAAAAAAAAAAATCTATATATATATATATATATATATATACACACATACATACACATATATACTGTATACACACACACACACATATACTGTATTTATATATATATATATACACACACACACACGCACACACACACTCAGTGTAGTTTAACACTAAGCATTAGGCAAGGACTTTGAAGCTAAAATCCAGTATTTGTCAGTTTCGGTCTATTGGCAGGTGATCACATTGAAATCAAACAGCTGTGGACAGAATTTGGGCCAATAGTAGCACTCGATATAGCAGTGCCTGAACCAGCCACTGCTGCAACATATAATTGAAATTGCCTCACTTTGATGTAGCAACAAAAAATATATATAATAATACAATCAAACCAAATCATATTCATGTTTCTCTCATTTTTGAAAAAGAAGGTTGAACAGTTTTTGGCAATCTGTGAAAATAGGATTGTCCATAAAAATAAAATAATAATCTTACAGTAAGCTCTGCTGATTACTTCAAATGGAAAGGCTTTCATGAATGTGGAGTAGGTTGAATTGCTATTAAATTACTTCAATGCAACAATCAACAGAAAAAACTAATGAAAAAGGTGAAGATTTTACTGTTAATAAAACAACCTACATCAATCTGTAAAGGTCAAAATGGCTGATTGCAACATGTCAGAACACCATAGCAACAAACTCCTTAGTAAACAGTTTATAGAAGCCCAGATGGGTGGTTGTGTAAAGACAGTCTTACTCTAATCAGTGCATACCAACACCTCCGGTGCCCAACCTCTGCACATGTGGCAGCCTTGCTAGGCCTATACGCTGTGCCGCCGCTGTCACACACACGGGGCACACTCAGCGCTGACTGCCAACTGCTACCCCAACACAACAGCAGCAAATTATAGCTGAGCGTGATACAGCCAGCAAGCTTATTTTTCTTTTCCTATCGTTGACACACAGCCACCTTGAAACCACAGAGCGATTCTTTGAAATTCACATAAGACGTTTCTTTTGTGCGAGTGGAATGAGCTGCGGGGATAGCATTGTGCGAGATATGAGAAGAAAAACAAGCACCTTGACCTTCGAGTGAGCGGCCATGTCATTAAATACAACGCTGCCATTCCTTAAACCACGAGGAACCAGCTACAGCGATACAGTATACGCCCAATAAAACAAGGTGGGTTGTTTCTGCTTTCAAGGTTTCACTTCAAGGCTGCCACCAAATCCCAAGACCAGCCGTCAATCAAACACACGGGCAAGAAAAGAAAAGGCAGACAATCAATCAACCACACACATACACACACACACACACACGCGCACACGCACACCTTATCGTGAGGGACTATTCCATGCAGCTCTTCCCAGCCATTGGCCTGCTGTGTTCCCAGTGTTACGTGTAATGCAGCCATCATTCTCTGTGCTAATCACCCTCTGGCACCGAGACACCCCCGGCTTGGCGGCAAAATGACACATCCGAGGTCAAGGGGAACCATCGTCGTTGTCGTCGTCGTCACCATCAACATTATCACCATCATCACCATCATCCCCATCTTCATCATCATCATCATCATCATCGTCGTCTTTTATCGGTGGCTCCGTGCCGTCAGATGTTTGCCAAGGAGTGGCACTGGATTGGGAGCAGGCCGGGGGGGTGGGGGGTGGGGGGGTGGGGGGGGTGTATGTGTTGCCAGTGCAGATGCCCGCAGACAGGCCGGCTTCGCCTGAGAGACATGGGAACTGCCGGAGACGCAGACAGCTCTCTCTATCACGCCCTCCAAATCTCCCTCCCTTTGCCATCTGTGAAACACACACACACACACGCACACACACACGCACACACACACACACACACACACACATGCACACACGCACATGCACACACTCATACATACATAACGCATAGGCACACACAAACGTCAGTGCGTGCGCACACACACACACACCCACACACACTGCAAGTGCACACTCATACACATACTGTACATACATACGCACATGCACACGTCAACGCACACAGGCACACACACTCATACATACACATATGCACGCGCGCACGTGCACACACACTGTGCAACAGCACCAGGAACACTTAGCCACGTTAGCAGCCTTGCTCAGACAGACCAAGACTTTACTGCTGACATGAGACATAAGAAAAGACGTTAGAAGTTAGGAGTAATGTGTGTGTGCGTGTGTGTGTGTGTGTGCGCGTGCACGCGCGGGGGGGGGGGGTATCTGCTGAGCCAGATGGCCGGTGTAAGCTACGCTAAAGCGATGCCAGCCAGGTGAGTATTTTACCTTCGGGGAGTATTCTGCAGTTGCCTGTGTCAGTACGGTGTCAGCAAGTGTCACTGGTCCCCCACGGAAGGCTGTAATGGTGCGGGGCGAACCTAGTGTCTGTGTGTGTGCGTGTGCGTGTGTAGTGCATTCACTGCATTTGCATCTGTGCGTGTGTGTGTGTGTGTGTGTGTGTGTGTGTGCGCACGTGCGTGTGAGTGTATAACTAACATGTAGGGTGAGCCCTTGAGCATTTGGCTCTCCTCTTGCATCAATTATAGTGGCAGGGGTGACAAGTGTAATGACAGAGTTAGGACCACTAATAAGTCCCACCCTGTCAAAGAGACACGCTTGCCAGCTAGCATTTGTAGCATTCTTCCCTCTTGCTATTCTCTTGTCTGAGCTATTTGGCTCTTTCCTCTCTTCCCCTATAATCAGTTGTACTTATATTCCAGTCTGCATTTATGTTAATCATTTTGGCCACTGGACTCTGTAACAGTAGAGAGCCAAAGGCTTTCTGGACACATTCATTCAACACACACACACACATGCACAGAATGGTCCTGGAACTCTTCAGATGATGTCACTATGCTGAATGTGCATGCTGGTAATTGGTAGGAAAGCCATATTTCTGATATATCTTGTGCGATTGCATGAATGCTGGTCCTGGTATTATATATTTAGTGACAGGCTCAATAAATCAAGATTTCCCCTTAACTTGAACCTCATAAGTGATCAACTTCAGCAAAAAAATGAGTCCTCTAATTGTACTCTGTTAGAAATCACTCACCATGTCCAATTCATATATATAATACAAATGTTCATATAAGTGGAGAAAAAAAATCAAAGATAAAAGCCACACAAGGACCGGCTAGCCTCCATTCATCCAATCAGCATCGTGCCTGCAACCCCTTGTCACTGGGCCAATCAGATGCTAGAGACACAGGCCCCTCCCCAATCCCCACAGCAACACACACACCTCAAAACAATCTGATCCAGCTGTGATTCTTGGTCAGAAGCCAAAGTGTCTGTCTAGTCACAGTATGGTGTGCAAGATGTTCTGTGTGTGTACAGTGTAAAAACAAAAAGGAGGATATTTTACATATTACCATTTTATATATAATTACTTATACATTTCATTACACACACACACACACGCACACACACACACACACACACACTATAATGTAAAAGGAGGTCAGGGGAGACAGACGTTTTGTAAAATAGCACTGACAAAAAGCTATGTCATATCAATGACAGTACGGCTCCGTGTGTAAAACAAAGCGTGCATGTGTGTGCGTGCGTGCGTGATCATGGCAGAGCTATAGAACAATAGCCGGTCCGTGAATCATTCTCACATGCAGCTCTGCACCCAGATCAGAGAGAGATGGAGAAAGAGGATTACATCCTGAGCCTCTGACTCCTTGTGACTTCCTCAAAGTCACTTGAGATGGAGACCCATAACCTTAGACCACACCACAGCAGACCAGTCTAGACCTATGTACACACTGCCGCTACAGTATATCCCCTAGTGAAGATGAATGGCCATTTGAAGAGTTACGTCACAGCGTCAGGTCAGCGTGCACAGATGGTATGGAGCGAGTCGCCTGGCAACCGAAAGGCCACTGGGTCGATCCCCGCTTCTTCCTGGCTGGAGTGTCAAGGAGTCTCTAAGCAAGACACCTAACCCTAACTGCTCCCAATGTGTTGGATGGCTGGATGGCACCCTGCGTGGCTGACACCCCCGTCGGTGTGTCAGTGTGTCAGGCAAACCTGTATAGCGCTGTGTTTAACCCACGTGTTACAAAAGCGCTATATAAATGCAGTCCATTTACCATTTGTACAGTAACAGGACTCATAGGTTGGACTCATGTGGGAAGTGGGGAGCTGGTCGGTCACCTCTAGGCCCTCCAGCAGTGAAGGGACAGAGAGACAGAGTTACTATATGTTAGCATGAGTGACGTTACACTACAACCCTTTCTCCATGCATTCTATATTGGCTGTGGATGATTCAGTCTTCGGAGAGCATTAAGTCAACCAGCTCTATACACTATGTACAATTGGTCCATACTTGACAGGCCATGTCATTTTGAGCTCAATACTAAACATAACCTTCATAGATCCAATAGTTCTCTTTAACATAATACCATTAAGGTAAATGCTTAACATTGTACATAAAGTTACTGTAACAAAGTTAATTTCACATGCAAACATAACCAATTACGACAAAATGTCCCCTTCTGGAATCAAACCTGGGATTGAAGCCACCATTCCACAAGGCCCAATTAACGTATACTCATTTCTGAGATGGTGATGACATCTGAGGGAAAGAAGGGCTATCTTTCAGCACAATGCCAACTGATTTACTAAAACAAATGTGTTATTGTGTAGCAGGAATCGACCACATTTCAGACACAAATTGAGGAATGTACCAGTAACCATTATTATTCCCTCCGTAGATTTGCCATCTTGAATAGATTAAACAAAATGGTTGATCATATTCTCTCATTTATTTATTTTTAAATAAATTGTATCGATTGATGTTTTTGATATTTCGGCACATAAACAGCTCAGCAGGCTGCACAAATAAGCAGCAACATTAACCCTCTCTGGTCCAGTTGCTGAGCTGCTAAACCGCCTAGCTAGCAACGCGGCTGCTTTCTGATGACCTTTAATAGCTTATTGATTTCTTTAAAAGCAGAAATGGACCGGCCAGGTATTTTGTTGGGGATTTTGAGGGGCCCCTCCATACCTCATTGTGTTTTTCCTATTTCATTCCATTGGAATTACAGGGGCTGGTTATTGTGGAAATGCGATGAAAGGGAGCTGTTTGTCCACTGGCCGTGGCCACGGACAAGGGGACAAAAAATGAAGAAGGAAAAAACACACACACAATTACACGCAAACAAACAGCCCGAGCTGGGTTTTCAGAATGTGTGTTGGTGCATGTGTATATTTGCGTGTGTTTGTGTCTACATGAACCATGGAACAATTTATTCGAAAGGGTTAAAAAAGAAAAAAGCATAATGGGTTATAATCTGGGTGGACGTCCCCACAAATCCTCTGCTGGGCCTAACAAAGCCCTCAGCTGTCTGTCAGTTGGCTGTGCTCCACCAGCAGACCTCAGGCCTGCAGGTCCATTGTCGCACCGCCCGTCAACTTGTTAGATGAAACCAAATTTCACATGTCAATTAAATGAGTGTTGCCTGGGTGATTAACAGATCCCACTAATTGTCTCTCCCTCCCTCCCTCCCTCGCTGCCTCCTCCTTATAGTCTTTCTTCTCCTCCTTCTCCTCCTCTTTTCTGACTCCTTCCCCTCCTCCTCCTCCTCCTCTCGCTCTCCTGCCATTTTCCACATGGAGGAGCAGGCAATAAGGGCTTTGTCGTGTCAAAGATGGCTCCCCTGGCACTTACCCCAGCCCTGTGCCTCCTATGAGACCCTGGGACCCCCTCTCCCAGGTCCGCTGTTAGGGATGAAAGGGGGAGGAGGCCGAGCGTACGCGTACATCACTTAACTGTGACGTGCGTGCACAGGGCTGTGGTGCAGTACAAGCTATAGGTAAACGTCCGTGCACGGACCCTATACTCACACGCATGTGCAACAGGGCTGATAATTACCCCAGCAGCCTCTGGAGACCAGAGAACGCCCATGTGGGCCCCATAACCGACTTAGACAAGGGCCACAGCACTCCCAAGGCCCTCCCCCTTTGTATTTCTCACCGGCCATGTGTTTGTTTTGCTTGACTTAATGAACTTGATCAGCAGATCTGTATAGAGCGAGTCCCCTTTAAAACGCTTGAACAATGCGTAATCAAGCCAGGGAGCTCATCGGAAGTGTTGGCCAAGGAAAACACAGCACAACTTAGTAGGTGTCTGATTTTCTAATTGTTTTTAAAACTGTTTACATTACAAATCTCAGAAAACATGAGAAAATTACTACAGGTCCATTCATATCGAGAAACACAAAGAGAGTGATTGAAATAAAATAATACAGATGTTAATTACCTTAACAATGGTACCAAAACAAACTAAATTATATTGTCTCATATTTGCATTTTTAGAAAATCAACGCCTTTCACTAAATGTATGGTTATTGTGCTTATAACAATAACTGACTCACATTTAAAAAGTGCAGAATTTCTATTAACTTATATAATGAAACACTGTTTTTAGAGTTACTGCAGGTGTTCAATGTACATGTAAAATAAAAACGTGATATATTGCCTGCGGCGCCGGTCTCATGCACGCCCACACACACATGCTCCTCTGATCACCTTGTTGTGAACAAATGTGCCATGTTGACACCGAGAGCGCAGCAATATTGGGATTTTTTAAAAGCTTTCAACGTAGCCGCACTCATTTGTGTCTGAAGCAGCGCTCTAATAATCCCTCGTCATAATTAGACAGGAGCGCCAAACATCTTGGGAGCGTGTGAATGGGTCCCACCCACAGCTTGGCCTTCACCTATGTGTTCGCCAATAACTCAGTATACGCGGGCCTATACGGGCCGGCATACAATGGAAGGACACTGCAGCAGGACACCGCAAGCCACACGGTTTCATTTGCACTTTATCGGACCATACAAAAACAGCGACGCTTCACTGAGCCACAATTTGCTGCTGGTTTACTTACAAGAAGAAAAACAATGAACGGGGTGTCTCGCGCGTTTTTTTTGTGCTGACGCAGCGGACCAGAGAGAATGGACGCACACGCACACACACACACATACACAAACGCACACGCAAACAAATGCAATTGTACACAGATTCCATGTATATATACAATTCAAAGAGAATAAAGAAACAGCACCTACATACTCTATATGAGGAAAAATATGCTAAGATAATTAGTTATTTCCCCTGTAGTGTAGGCTACTGACAAAATGTATCCTCTGCTAAACAACAAAAGCAGATGGAACATGCTATAGTTGCTAGAGGAAAGAACAAGAACTTCTGCTCACAGCCGGGTCACCTTCATAGCGCCATGGCACAGACCACTTCAGGTCGCACAATCAGGTTTTTTGCCTCACTTTGTCTCACCACCATCTGGGTCACTTTGTTAAACTGATGTTATCTTCTCTCTCTCTCTTTCTCTCGCTCGCTCTCTCTCTCTCTCTCTCTCTCTCTCTCTCTCTCTCACGCTACCTCCGTCTCAATGTCTTTAGTTTTACTACCGTGATAATTCCCGACCTAGCGGGGGAAAAAGTGTGCCTGGTTGTGCATGTGTAGTCATGCAAGAGTGTGTGTGTGTTTGTGGATGAGTGCTGCAGAGAGAGAGAGAGAGAGAGAGAGAGAGAGAGAGAGAGAGAGAGAGAGAGAGAGACAGGGTGGATGGCCACGGTATCCTTCATACAAACAGTGGCTTACAGGACCATACAGTCATTTGTCCACTATGGCGCTTCAACTAAATGCAGACCACCCTAAACTAAAGCACATTTAAGATCGAACAGTGTAAAATACAAACAAAGATGTAAATATATAATTTCATGTGTCACTCTACCAACTTTGTCTTTAGTGATCAGCGACCCAAATAAATTATACTCAATATTAGTAGTGAGTAAAAAAAAACTGGATAATTGTACACCAATTGTAGACTGTATTGGATTTGTGGCTTTTCGTGCATGGTCACCCACTTGGCACGAGAAGACAAATTTGGCGCTCAGATATCAGGCCGCTGAAAGAGGTTTACTGTACACCATGAGCTTTACAGTCAGGCTTGAACACAGCCTACAGTGTCAGAGATAGGCTGTTTCTACAGCTGCCTCTTTATAAAGTAGACCAAGAACAAAACAAAAAACCCTGCTATTACCAATTCAGTTCATATTATAATTATCTCAGGAATAATGCTAATTATGCAAAGGAAATAGGCCTGACATAATCCCCTCTAAATAGAATGACTTTACATGCATGCATAACATATAGATACATACAAACCAAGATCAAAAAGCTTTCTCCAGCCCATTACAATTTCCTTCAAGCTAATATCGTTCAGGCACCTCCTTCTCCAGTGTAGCATTGGCTGACCCCTCCCACCCCTGCCACCATTACTGTGCAGTTTGCAGCAGAGCGGAACAAACCAGGGAGGACTTTGGGCAGGACGGGTAAAATATGTTTCCATGACAACATTAACATGTTGCAGACCAGGCTGGGTGAATGGCGCAGATGATTTTCAAGGTCTGATGCATGATGGTCCAAGGCTACTCTACCAGAGTAAAGTGAGCAAAGCACACGCCATTTCATCGTTGGGGAGGTGGGGGGGGGTCACGACCCAGTGTGCCATGCAAGTCAATGTGAAAGTCCACAAATTTCACCAAAACATTGCTTTGTATTTATCTCTGGGGAGGTTAATGGGTATTAGGAGAATATTACAATAATTTCAAAGTGCTACGATCAATCTTAGGCCACAACAGTGTTTCTGCAGCAAACTGTTTCGGGGTAAACAGACTATATTTCAGATCATGCACGTTAGATTTAGCTGTCTGGGCACTGCCTACTTCGGCCTCCACATCAAAGTGTTATTGGTGACGCAAGGCGGCATGCCCATTGCCTATGCATTACGTTGCTCTTTGTTATAATACAAATTATTTGATTCTAATGTGTCGACAGTTGGGGATGCTGGTAGGAAACGGGTGCATGTTGTGTTGTCTGCCAGTATGGTATGGGTGTAAATAAATGATGAGCGCTGAGGGCTTTTGGAACATGACCCCTACACGTAGCTGGAGGAAAGGTCTCTAGGACAACCTCTAATTGGAAGTGGCGAGGTGATCTTATGACACAACAGGGATACTGTGGATTGTCACAACGCGTAAAGGCCGTCTTGTTCAAGCTTGGCTGCCTTCATACAAGAGTTAATTAATGGAGGGTTTAACATTGAGCACTATGGACATCGCTCGGTTGTTGTTCTGGGTGGGGCGGAGTGAGGAGGGGAGGGGTTAGGGGTCATATTGCTGCATGACATATAACAGAAGCACTCTCACCCGTGCTTACTTCTGGCTTAGAAACAATCAGACACTGTCACAAAGCTATGATTTAGACTACATCAACTCTACAGCAGACATCTAAGGACTTGTGAGTTGAGGTACGCTACCTGGACGGCATACAGTAAACACCTTCCCACCGACAGCCCATGTAGAGGCTGGGAAAAAAGGAGATAAAAATGCATAAGGTAGGTGCATCAATCATGGTCAGAAGAGAGTAAATCATACAAAATTGATTTCCATGGTGCCTTTAGTCTGCTCAGCACACGGGAAACCATTTCCAAACTACTACCTTCACTTCGAACACAACGTTTGACACGGAACAAAGGGAAATTGTAAGAGGAGACAAAACGCTACGCGCACACAAGTGTGCGTGCGTGCGTACGTATGTGTGCATATGTTTGTGACCACATAGGCCTATGCCCACTGGTTTCATTCACATGTATTTAATTTCACAACAAACAAAACCTATATCTTCCTGCTCACAATCTCTCTATTTTTCTGTCTGCCCCTCACAGACAGACGTGCTGTAACAAGCTAAAAGCCTGCATTTTTTGGTGCTCTCCACAAACTTGTAAAGTTGTGATTTACACTTGTGCACAAAAGCCCAACAACAACAAAACAACAACAGCTTAACACAAGCAAACCCATTCCAATTATGTTTTCAAAGTGTGTCCCGGGTGTAAAGCTAAAAAAAAAAAATACTCCAGCAACAACTCCATGCATTAAGCATAGCAGTTTAACATAATAAACAAATGGCCAAACGCCAACGTCTGAAACAGCTAGACTGCAGTTGCAGTGCTAACCTGCCTGGGTGCAGGGTCTCACGTATGGCCCAGGACCACCTTTGGTGTCTCTCTAAATGAAATTAAGATGTTTAGAAATCAATTTGCCTTGTAAACACATCATGCAAATCATGTTTGCTTTGTTGGGGGTCACTGCAGACCTGCTGGTTGCTTGATGAAAGAAGGCAGAACTCTGGGGAATCTCTCAGTTGGGGATATCTGGGGCTGTGCTAACCTAACCATCGGTATTACATTGTTGAAATGTGGTGGATCCTTCTAAAT
>JAOEGT010045689.1:0-21075 GCA_025447795.1 Speoplatyrhinus poulsoni
ATGTATATTAAATATATCCCTCTGCAATATATTGGGAATATTTCTGCACCTTGTAACCTCTTTCCTATCTCTTTAAAGGGATTTCCCCATCACCTTCCCTAACTACCCCAACAACTGTCCACAGCTTAGTATAAACAACCCCTAAACAGATGACACAGCAGCACAGGTGCATCTTGCAGGAAGTCCTTTCTCCAGGCATAAACGCTTGCCACAGGAAGACGGTTTGTCCACAGCCTAGGCCATTCGCTGGCTGTCACGCTATAGTAAATCTATCAGAGGTATAGTGAGCGGATGGAACACTATAATCTCTTACTGGGCATAGGAAGAGCTGGCTACCATTTAAAATCCACCATATAGGACAAGGTAGCACAAGGGCACAATTTTGGGCACAAACCAAAGAATATACATTTATCCAATGGTTGGATAGATACGGATGACTGACTACTGATTACTGTGCATCTCCAAGACCCTAATGAAATGGACAAAACACGAGTTGTTGCATTCTCAGGGGGCTGGAGCCGATCCCAGCTCACTTTGGCATGCACATCCATATTCTCTCGCAAACCCAGGATCCTGGCACTGTAAAGCGATTGTGGAAACATGACCTTTACATGCGTGGAAATGGTCGGCTGCTTTGGGGGTCTCAACATTTGGCTTGAAAAACAAAATAACAGCCTTTAGACAATACAATCTATAGAATGATATAATTTGATAGCAAATGGAAATGGAAAAATTGACTCTGTGCCACTATCACATTAAAGAAGCAAAGCATTTAACTTATTTATTCAAATGAAAAGAGAATGCTTTAAAACAACCCTGGAAATCCCATCAAACAACTTCATCAAACAAATTAAAATTCAAACAAATGGCTCTTGTCAAAAACACACTTGGCTAATTAAATAGATGTGAGGGAAAATATTGATTCACGATTATTTACATTTGCAGTGATATTCATTAGTCATGAACAAAGCACAGACATTATTTGTGACACCACTCACAGGGGTAACATTGTATCACAAGATTCGCCAGTCCTACACAGCACCAGTCATGCCATTTGATGGTCACAATATAATAACAAGCAATTCACATGCTGCTCTTTGGAGACTGCATAGACAAATCTGATGGTGTTACTTGCAGTTTCTGTATAACATAATGCAGGGCTACACATTAATGATAAGTCTCTATTCACTATGTGAATTCCCCCTTTTCTCGCTTGTTGGAATGGAAGGCTTATCCGAGTTCAGCTCGCTTTCTTGTTAGCATGCATGGGAACTTCCAGAAGAACTAAACATATTGGGAACACACTCTTAAACTGGAAGTGAGGTAGAAGGGGATTTTTGCATTTCTGTAAGTATTGACTTTGGATGGTAAAAACAGAAGGTGAGGTAAATAACTTGGATTGGACAATGGAACTATGCAAGAGATTCAAGCACGGTAGATGCAGTCATCTGCTGTACCGTATAGCTGCCTGATTGCCTTTCCTGTCCTAAAGTGAACAAATACAAATGGCTGCCAGGACATTAAAGCATTTTTATTACAGGGACAACACACAACATGCCATTGTTCCAGGTTATAGCTACAAGGCAAATTATTATTTGATCTCCCAGGGTCAACTAACACACATGATAACAAAACACATTTAACAGGTTACACATTTCACTGCTTAGGTTAGGATACAAATATTTGAGGCTTAAACAATTAGCACCCACATTAATAGTTAATGTACAGTACTTTATGTAGGTATTGCATAATAACACCATAGCATGCAAGTATCTATAAGATATGTGTTGCACATAAAGGTACATTTACATCACATGTACAAATCTGTACACTTCAGTGGGTTTTATTGTCAAAGTGCAAATTGAAGTGTTCAGTGTTCTGGAACCCGGTGAAGCACTTGACAGAAATGCTAAAACAGCAGCAAAGAGCACAATGCTGAACACATGTTACTGAGGATGTGTCCCTATTGAAAGCAGCTGTGGAATGAATCAAATGGGAAACATAAAGTGATACGAGCTATAAAGAAGGGTGGCTAAGCATGGTGTCTGAACAAGCTGGTGTTTGTGGTAGCATGGTTCATGATGACTCATCCATACAGTTAATAGGATTGCAGAGAGAGCAGAAAAAGCAGATTCTGATTGCTTTTGCTTTGTAACGTTGAAACCATTCAACCCTAGTTCCACTGTCCTGCAATAGAAATGTGGCAGCGCCCTCTGGCGGTACGTATGGAAAGTGCCTGTCCATATTGTATACTGTGCATAATAATGCACATCACACATGTATCATTCAATGACAGCAGCAGAACACTTATGTCTTCCATTACAAGTAGCTGCAGCATACAGAGCCATATAAACCTTTCAAAGCAGCATAAATGAAAGGTACATGCTCACTGGGTTACAAAAATATAGAAACGTGTTTTCAACAGCTATGATGGTTACCAATGTGACAATATTGATTGAAAAGTAAATACATACTGTCATTTAAAATGAATGTGTACTGTATACAAAATACATAAAAACACTGTTTTATATCTAGTTATGTCAACATAATCAGGGGTGTCAGCCTATCAGTTGTTTATATTTACCATTTACTACATAGTAGATGATCGGCAGGAATATGGTAGAAAATGGAGAACAGGCATTTCATAAGATCCCTTTCTGAAAACAGTTTCATTCAGAGCTCAAGGGCAGAATAAACTCATAGTGTACCCATAAAATCAAGTCTAGTCATAACAAATTGTCACAAGGCCGTACTTGTTGAAGTGTCCTTCATACTGTATTACTGTGCTTAGCCCCTGAAGGGTGTATAAACTGACACCTAACAATAATGCACACGGAACATTTCAAAAGCATTGTTGATATCAATGTCATTCTGCTGTATAATTCCTGATGTTTATTTTTTGTGTGTGGATTAATGCATTCAAGCATCTGATAAGGTATTTGAGATGTGAAAAGAGCAAGATACAGTAAGTGACAGAAAATCAAATGTATATGTGTAATAAAAAATAAAAAATCGACATTAAGTTGACATTAAATTAAACATGACCACGCCATCTGTCGTCCAGTATATTGCTATTTTGTGTGATAATCAAGATTGATGGATTTTTCCTGTGGTGTTGACATACAGTATAGCTGCCGACCTACAACAACTACTTATGGAGGTTTTTCCAGCTAGATGTATTGACACAGGATACCACTCTTTGCTCAATAATTATCCATTGTATACAGTGGAATGCCTCTTGTAATGCCCAAGAATGCCCAGACTTCTATTGCAGCTTACTCACTGTGGAGTCCTTGTGCAGGGTATCCTCCTCCACTATACTGTAACAGGAAGTTGCAGTATAGTGTTCACATTTGTTTATATACTGTAGCATTTTGATAAATAAATATCTCCCATATCTCCCATTAAATATCTCAAAACATCTCTTAGAAGGTGGTTGCTTCGAAAAGTAATAATTCAGCATTTGTTTGTATTTCTGTAAATGTGATGAAATCAAACACAAATCAATAACGTGACTGAAACACTCAGGCAACATTCCGTGTCAATCTGCCATGATAGTCAACACAAATTGGAAAAGACAACCCATCATTGTCCCACAGCTGATGTGACATAAACCTCCATAAGTCCTGCATTATTTGTCTAAGACAGCCTTGGGTGTGTCGTCTCCCTCACATTAAATCTGTAATCCATTTTTAAACTGTTTATTCTAGCAATTAAGTTATCTTTCCCATCTTGCCCTATATTGACCAAACAGAAATCTACATCTTAGCTGAAACTACATCCCTCAGCTTACATGATGTTTACTCAACCTGTCAACAATAAAAGGCCTAATGTTCCATGACGGGTTTAGTCCGTTACTGTCTATAGGTCATCATCAGCAAGAGCGGTGTTGCACACCATATCACGACCGGTGAGTCTATATAAGAAACCATATGGGACTGGAAAAAGTATTCAATTCACCTCTGAGACCTGCATGTAGGTTTGCCTGGTTTCCTCCTCTATTGTATTCTTAGTATATTTTAAATATGGAAAAATATGGGAAAATAATTTGTAGCGGCTTCAATATAACTGATGATATATTATTTTGCAATAATACACTTATTTCAGAAAACTGCTTGGAATCAGAGCACATATGAAATTTTAATTGGTGAGTACAATAAACACTTAATTTAGTTATATATGCATTAATTGACATAATTAATATAAAGTTTGTTATTATTGCCATACACAGGTGCCATCCTTGCTGTCCAAGATGATGTTTGCTCTCTTGCTTTACATTGTGACACTTGAAAGTGTGTACTCAGCCTGCAAATTAGTAAGTAAATTTATAAGACATAAAGAATATGTTTTATTTACAGAAAATTATAGATTTTATTTTTAAAGGAAAGGCACAATGTGGTATGTGTGACAACTTTTTTTTGTTTTATGTGTTTGTGCATTGAGAATTAACAAAATTTCCAAGATGAAAATAATGTTTCTATACTGGAAAATTCAATATTATATACTATCTTAATAAGACTTCAGCCCTATCTCTGAGCTGACAACCCACTGCACAATTTACAGAAATGTCCATATTGTTTGAAGACCTAACTTGAGTCTTTTCTTTTTTAAATGTCTCTTCACGCTGTTACATGGCATTCCCAAAATGTAGACTGGTAAGTATACATTGATAAACTCTTAACTTGGGTTAATAGTTCAACATATTTAGTTTATATAAAATCTATATATTTCTAAACACATTATAAGTATTTTTATTATATAGTATTATACCATTTAGCACAATGCCTTTGTAATTATTACAAGCTATGTATACGTGATAAAACATAAATTACTTAAAATACTTAATGTTCATCATTATACTGTATGTTTAGTCAAATTATCCCATTTGTCTTTAAGTTGGGGGTGTGTTGCATTGGTGTATGAATGTTTGCATCCGTATGGACCTGAATGTGTATTCACATGTCCTTGTATGTGTTTACATTAGTAGATGTTTGCCCAGACCAACCAACAGTTCAGGATGAGATCACTGATCTGTTCAATGGCTTCCGGAGAGGTGTTAAACCTCCTGCTGCTGACATGCTCAAAATGGTGAGACTGCGGTGAAATCATCGAAAATGTCACATTAGAAATGTCATGAATGTACAGTTGAGAAGGTTTCATGACCAATGGCTATTTAATCATACAGTATAAGGTTGTGGTAAAAAAGTGTTTTTAAATGTCACGGTCAGGCTATACCCAGTAGGATCAATATGTGTACCCAGAAAAACAATGTTTCTATACTGTACAATTAATTCAAAACTTTATACTATCTTTATAAGACTTCACCTCCATCTCTGAGCTGACAACCCACTGCACAATTTACAGACATGTTGAAAAGTATATAGGCAATGAGCTGAGCTGAGCCACCATTAACATAAATGCTCATGTATACACTGCATGAGGTACCAATGTTCCATATCATACACTTGTAAGTAAGCAAGGGCTTTGGCTGATTTGAAACAGAGAGAGCTTGTTGAGATAGCCTTGGAGCCAGATGAATCAGAGAGCTCAAGTTTCACGTCTGACCACAATTCCAACCAGACAAATGTCCACCAACCATGAGATTTAACGGTCCAATCACAATCTTATATCTAATATTTGGCGGGTTACTATGACGATACAGAGAAACACCGTTGAGGATCTTATATAAACCATGTATCATACTTTTGATTGGCTGCAGGCCTATCCAATTGTGTCCAGAGTGATTTTGGTCTGTTGATAATTCCCCTGGCAAATCAAAAAAGAACTCTGGACTTATTTTAATTAGGAATAAGTCTGATGACACCAGGTCCAAAAGCACATTGCATGGTGGCTACTCTTTTAATATGGCTACTGTATGGTAGCAATGGCTATATTTAACTAAAAATGTATTCTTCTCTACAATCATTCTTATCTCATGTACTGTACATGGTTTAAAATATGTGTATTTGCTATTATATTAAGTATTGCAATTGTAAATATGTGTATTTGCTATTATATTAAGTAATTTAAATAACTGTATGTATTTACCAAGCCATTTGTCTATATAGGCTATGTTTACACCAAAACAAACTGACTACCTATAACAATTTTATCAGAATGTTCTGATATATTGTAGTCTACAGTTCACTATGTTTGTCCTTGTTCCCATGTAGAATTGGAGTGATGCATTAGCAGCCACAGCTCAGGACTGGGTTGACCAATGTATTTTGGGTCATGAACCAGCCCATCTTCGCAAGCTTGACGGTACACACATTCATCCACTCTCCTCTTCACATGGGCCAGAAATGCACTAGAGCCACTCAGATATCGTCTTTTAATGTGCATATATATAATGGATGGGATATGTATCTACATGGTTCCTAAACTGTAGCATTGTAAGCTCAATAAATGTCTTCCAGGCAGACATAGTTAATGTTATCTTAACGTTGTAATGCTCTTACAACAAATTACACAATATACAGTATATGTTATCATTTAGGAGTTCATCATTTCATCATCAAGTTTCCACGCTTCTCTTGCCTCCATGCAGGCTACATATTGGGAGAGAATCTGTTCCATGGATCACAGATTCACAGATGGAATGAAGTCATTGCAGCTTGGTATAATGAGGTGGTAAATTACCAGTACCCCAATGGTTCCGTGAATGGCAGAGCCACAGGTCATTACACACAGGTAACAGTTGCCGTTGTCATTGGTTAATTTTTTTTTTTTCATGTAAATAGTAGAGAATGACACTCCCTGTGTGTGTGTGCGTGTGTGTGTGTGTGTGTGTGTGTGTGTGTGTGTGTGTGTGTTATAATCTAAGATTGTCTGGTCTCTGGTTCTAGTCTCACGAGACCATCTCATGAGCTTCGGTCTAATTTTGCCATGAGAATCCGTCAACTGATCTGACCAGTCAGCATTGTGCCGATAGATATGGGCGTGGTTTAGGTGTGCCGACAGATAAAGAGACTTGAAAACAACAGACACTCAGATGGTTCATCCAATCAACTGCCAAGTATTTCTTGAAAGTGCCTGCCCTTGTCAAACAGTTTGGATGGACTGCTCCCCAGATGGACTTGTGTCTAACAATCCATCTGGAATGTCAGGTTACTTTGTTTCCACAGCTGGTCTGACTTATGTGCATGTTAAGTACATGTATGTAGACCAAACAGCATTTGTTTTGGTCTGAGATGCTTATTAAGGTGACATCTAGTGACAGATAATTTCATATGCATTGTTCCTTTAAAAGGTGGAGTAAGCAATGCTGGAGAAAGATTGTTGATGTTTGAACTCAACATCCAAACAAATACACATCTCAATTCAGTGCTCCCTCAGAAGCTCCACCCCCCACATTGGACATGCATTGCCAAGGCTGGAATAGTGTAGTGTATGCGGCCTGCACAATCTGGTTTACATTCTCATTTACAGACCCAGGACTATGTAGAAAAGGAACATATTCACTGAATTTTTACAAAATGTAAATAAGGCCACAGCAAAGTAGATAAAGCCTTAAACAGTGCATACGTCAGGTTGTTTAAGTTGTGTGTTTAGTATAAGAATAAGACAATATTTTCCCACTGAGTGCTAAAACCTATATTACTGTACAAATATGTTGTTTCTACCTAGGTGGTGTGGAACACGTCCTATAAAGTTGGCTGCGGAGCAACCCTGTGCCCAGGAGAAATTCCATTCTATTACTACGCCTGCCATTTTTACCGAATGTATATCACTGTATTCTTTCCAAAGCCCACACAGCATGTATTCTATGATATATTGACAACATGGCAAATATATGGTTAAAAGCTACATTAAATTATATACATTTACATTTACATTTACAGCATTTGACAGGCTCTTTTATCCAAAGCGACTCACATGTAGTACATTTGTCCATAGTTGGCCAGGTCATACACCAGCATTTGTAAGCAACCGATATTCTATCATAATAGTTAGCATCTTGTTATATGTCTACTGTCATGTCAATATATCAGTCAATCATCAAACAAAGTTCCTAATGGCCTGAAAACGAAGTGCTAAGAGCAGCATAGGATTTCTTGTTTTATTTTAGAGAGAAGAGAAAAGCCAGTGAAGTTCTCGGAAGAGAGGGGTTACATGGGAGAATCACTAGAACCAGGAGTTAGGGAACGGCCTTATTCTTCTGATGTTGTACAGTGAGAATCTGCAGGCACGAGCTGTTGTGGCGATGTTTGCTGCGCCTGATAGTTGGTTGTCCAGGATTACTCCAAGACTCTTTACAGTAGGAGAGGAGGACACTGGCGTTCTCAATAGTGATAGACAGGTCTACTTGAGGACAGGCTTTCGCCGGGAGGTGGAGGTGCTCTGTTTGGTCGATGCTGAGTTTGAGGTGATGTGTAGTCACACAGGCACTTATGTCAGCGAGACACTCAGAGATGCGAGTGGAGATCTGTGTCAGATGGAGGACAGGAGAGGTAGAGTTGGGTGTCATCAGCATTGCAGTGACAGGAGAATCCATGAGAAGAAATGACAGGGCTGACGTTATACAATACATTATAAACCAATGAAGTCCATACTATTAGGAAAATCATGACTGTCATTATTTTGCACAGAGGGAACATTCGGACAGTGCCTCCTTATACAGTTGGAACACCGTGTGCATCCTGCCCCGATGCATGTGAAGATAAACTCTGCAGTAAGTATCAGACACAGACACTGCTGTATAAACCACCATCATTTGCATGCTGAAAACAGTGTGATCTGAGCAAACATGACGCTATGAGATAAACATATGTCAACTGATACTGCATCTTTGAAATGGTGAAATTAATATTTCTTTATATTTCTCATTTCTCATTTCAGCGAACCCCTGTCCTTACATAAACCATTTCTCAAATTGCCAAGCCTTAATAGACGAGGCTGGATGTGATGATTTTTGGGTGTCCATCTGGTGTCCTGCCGAATGCGAATGCCTGACTGAAATCATCCCAAAAGCCTGAAAAGAAGCTTGCTATATAAATGTAACCACCATGCAAAGCACACCTTCTTTGTCTCTATAATAAACCGTGCTGTATCTATTGTACCATGCATGAAGTCAGGGGGGGGTACTTCTGGGAAGTGGTGCAAAATAAATAATTGTAATCTTAATAAAATTAGCATATACTGTATTTTGTCCATAAAAAAAATTATGATTAAAAAGTATGCTCTGTTCACTAGTTTAGCTAACTAAGGTTAATACACAGCATGGCTTACTCAATACGCAGCCAGGCTGGAGAGGATGATTGTTGATATATGAACTGGATAAAAACAAAAACACCTTGGCCTTCAGTGCCATAAGGTGCTCCCTAAGAAGCTCTGCCTCCCACATTGAACACACATTGCCAAGGCTGCGATAGTGTTGGTGAAAAATCTAAGTTGATTTATACAGACGCAGGAGCCATGTAAAAGAGCATATAGTCTCACAGAGCACATTTGGAATCAATGATAGCTGACAGATGTCTATGACATTACACATGTACAGTATAGCTCTCAAATCATAAATACATATGTGAAAATATATCAACAAACGTTTACGTTCTCCAGTTCCCAGTCACTCATCGTCACTATCATGGGTATGACAAAGGTGTCTTGTGCCCTGTGGTCATAATGGTGATAGTGCTAGGTCCATATTACTTGCATCAGATGGCCTTCAATAGCCACTTTGGCCATTGACCATGGCGATGCTATGGATTTGACCCGTGGCTGTGGTAATAGCCTGATACATGACACTCAGCCTACTGTACGAGCATGACGCCCACAGACATCACACAGATGGCCATGGGTAGATAAATAGATGGGTGTGGGAGGTAACTAGCCATACGGTAACTGGTGTTTACACTCCCCTTCTGTGCTGCTGGGCTGTTCAAGTCCTGTTCTGTGGCGCTGATGAGCCGTGATGTGCTCCAGGTGTGGTTAAGCACTCTTGTGTCGACGCTGTCCTTGGTCCTGGTTCATGAGGAGTCACGCAATCTCCCTGCTGGTTGTGCTGTAGCTTTGAGCCGAGTCTGCACACATGCAGCCAAGACAGCATGTGTGCAGAAAATCAACAGCTAAGGCCTGGACAATGGTAGAGTGGAGTGAGTTGGACCAGGAGGATGACACGTGTGTGTATTGTTCATGTGCCACATGTTTGACTATACTAAGGACCCAGTTCATTTCACCTGCACCCATTTGATAACACGGCCTTCTCTCTCCACCGCTGCATACGGTTCATTCATGCAGGCTGGACCTCACATGTTGGCGTCATGTAGAAGGCCCGGGGTTGTTAGCAACACAGGAGCCCAGAGGAGGTGAAGCCCCTGGAGGCAACATGTAGGGAGAACATCCTCAACCTGCTTCCTTCCACATTGACATGTAGTCTGGTGGTGCAACCTCTCAACCAGTCCAGCAGGCAATAAATAGACTAACAAAGGTCAGCCATCAGCTTTGAGACAAAGGGGGCACCTCATGTGTGTTATCCTTGGGAATCCCCATCTGACTGAATAGAACAAACAACACGTAAGCTACAGTATCGCTTTATTTGGTGGTGGTCTTCTTGGTACAGCGATGTACAATGATGTCATAACCCCTGTCCCAGAGTGGCAGTGACCCCACCCGAACCTCGATGATGAGAAGTGAAGAAATAGACAGAGGGACAGGTGGTGGTCTCCTGGGGGAAACACAGTATGCACAAATTTCCATTGAGAGCCAATACGCATTCAGAATAGGCTCTGTCAAAACAACTAACAAAGTAGAATTTAGAACATTTCAGAAAAACTCTTACCCGTAATGTATTAATTTATCCATTTTTGAAGTTATTTTCATTACTAACAAAACCAAAATTGGTTTTATGATGTTAAAGGACAATAATGTATTCCTCATGCATGCAATTAACTCAAAAAAGAATTGAGGAAACTATACAGTAGGATTTTCCTAGGAATTGCAATAATCTGTGTTTGTTTCACATGATTTCAGTGTTCTTGCAAGCAGATGATTGGGCTCTACAAAGTTTTGTTTCTGAGAGATTAACTGTCTATTCAAGATGTGTAATATTTTCAGTAATAACTGCAGTCATTTTAAAGATTAAGTAAATTAAATTATTTTAGGGATAAATAAGGGATGCAATCTACTTTAAAATACAACAATAACAATACTAAATTATGATAAGACGGTATGTTATTTAAGAGGTGTTTATGCTTCAGAAAATCACATTGAAATACATCTTAATAAATAGTACTTGTAACCTCCTTTCATTGTGAAGCATAGGATTGCACAGATAGGCTATATCAATAATTACAGTGCATGAAACATGAAACCAATTGTTAAACTGGAACTGATACCGCAGATTCCACTTCTTCAGAATTATTAATTTCCCACTGGACTAATATATATATATATTTATAGCCTTAGGTTATATTGGTACTAAAGGCATAGCAAGCTTTGCTACTGACATAACACAGTTTATTCCAGCAGAGGACGCTGTTGTACAACACAGAAAACAACATGTATTGAAGCCAGCAATAAACTTGAAAACAACCAAGAAATAAAGAAAATAAAAAACAGTCAAAGAAATATCGGCAAACGCAGTATTTGATAAGTATGAATAAATAGCATTTAAAGCTGACTTCAGAAACGCTCACTGGTTGAAATAAAGGCAGATAGAATAGAAGTAGGATATCTTTCAAAAAAGACAATAGTATTTCGCATGACAGACTTCACCATAAGAAAAAAAGAAAACACACAAAGAAATATGTGCAAATACTGTATTTGATGTATGAATATAATATACGTTGCCACAACACTTAGTTAAATGTGAAAAAAACCTACCCACCACTGCGTTTGATTGACAGCATAGTCTACCGCGCGTTCACGAACAGACAACTTTCTGCAGCGGGAGCGGCGTTACTTATGTTAGGTTGTACAGATTGTTATGGACATTTTTTTATACAAATATAACTGCGGTGGGGCTCTTATTAACAGGACTGTATTCGTTGAATAAACAAAGTGACTACGTGGATCCGCAATATGTGATGCATGGATATATGCAGTCTTCTGGAAAGTAGTTAGCCGTCGGGGCTATGTAGCAAGCTAGCTCATATTGTTACGATACAAAGCTCAGACAAGCCACAGTACCGTTGTACCTCAGCCAGCGCAATTTAAGAGAGCGTCCTTTTCTGAGGCAACTGAGCATCTCACAAGGAAGGCACAGTATGAAATTACTAGTCTGTCAAACCATCATATTTATTGCTAAATAATGTTAACGTCAACCTAAATGAACATTTAGATTTTCGGTGCTGAGGAATGCTTATTATATGAGGCGGGTTTAGGTAAAGAAAAATTAATACGGTACAATGAATAACTTGTTTTCAAATACAGTACGGTAATCGGGAAACTTAAGGAAACGTGTTCTCGTACTCGAAGTGTGTACGGTAGGCTACGGTATGCTTGCTGCAGTGACAATCTTTTAGTGTCGCATCCGCCTCTGGTGAAAACAAAATCGGGTGACTGAATTTAGTACGGTACGGTACCTAGTGTGCACGCATTTTTAGCTGCAGAACATTAAAGCTGCTACTAAACGTGACGTGCTGCCTAAATAATGTCATTGTCATTTTGTTTTGCAGGGCAAGATGCACAGAATAAGCGACCGTGTCAACAGGAAACTAATGAGAATGTGTGCGGAGAGATGATACAACAGGATTTTCTGCAGATGTCATAACGTGACAATAGGCCAGGCAGGAAATTGGAGGAGAGCTGAAACACAAGGCTTTGCTACTAGCAGCTTGACACCTAGTCTGTCTGCGTGCGAGTAGTGCCTATGGCGGAGTTTGGGGAGAAGGACAGCGTGCCTCCGTCTGGGGATAGTGCCGTGCCCAGCGACGAGGCAGCTGGCAAGACGCATTGCGAAGTGTCCGTCTTGAACGGAGACTGTGGGATATCAGCAAACATGGTTGGTTCAGGATCCATGGACGTACCCGGTCTTGAAGTCGCTAACATCTCAGTCGGAATAGATACCAAATCAGGGATACCACGCAGGAGCAGCATTATCAAGGTAAATTCTGCAGTCTCTGTTTATGCTTGAGGAGGAAATTCCGCATGTCTTCACAATGCAAGCATCAATTTGGAATATGCTGTATGATTGCATGTGTCTTTTATAGGCGTTGTATGTATTATTTAATTATTGATTTCGCTACCTTGCCCATAATACAATGATGGACTGTAGGCTACTGGCAAATTGTTAATTTTGTTAGTGAAGGCCACTAATGAACCAGTGTTGTTGGTAACTCTATAGTAAACTCTAACTCTAGAGAACTCTCTTGTTAATGAATTGGTCGTTCTTATCAGTAATCTGGGCACTCTACAGTATGAGCACTCTGCTGAAGGATAATACAGTATGCAGATCAAAAAGATTGCAACTTGCAACACTACATACCAAAACATACATTCTTAGTTGTGACCTATGAAGATGGGGTTGGGTAGGACGTCTGCTAATATACATAAGTAACTAACATTAGGCTATACAACCTCAAAGCTTATAGACCCTTTTGTTCTTACTCATTCTTATTTGTGAAACACAACTGACAGAATTTCATTTGCTCTTTGAAATCAAATAGACCACGTCTTAGGTGATTAACCCCATAATAAAGGCACGTCATCATAAACACAAAAAATCCAAGTTTAAAGCGCTTAATGCTAAATTATCATAATTTATTAAATATGATTATATCTAACCTACTGTATAAGCTTTAAGCCTCTTACAGTAGTTGTTTGTTTCCTCAAGGTGTTCATATGACTATCATTAGATTCTCTGTTTTTTTCTCATGGATACAGAAGACAGTCATGCATATTTTTCACATTGAATCAGTTAATATGTAAGCTTGCAGGACAGTACTACTGGACATTACAAACCAGAAGAGTATTGTAAGTTGTTAATATTTTGCAGTTCTGGCTGCCTTTGAGACCATTATAACTAGGGATGCACCGATTGCATTTTTTCCTGACCGATTCCGATATCGGTTTTTGTCAAGCCTGACCGGCCGGTTTTCTCCGATTCCGATTTTATTGTACAGCTCGGTCATTTAGATGCAGATCTTAAATGTACTCACGTTTTAAGCCAGCGCTCGCCGTCATAGGAATTTGTTGACGGTCCCTTAATTGCCAACGCTAGTTTGTCATGTGTTTACATTTTTATAAGGCAGCGCCCGTTTAACAGAATGGTGCATGGAGCAGCGAGGAGACATGGAAAGAAATGGTTTAACTTAACTGCCCAAATCTTTTAATCTTCGAGCCATGTGTAATCGAACTGTCGCCACCAGTAGGGTAATCTACACCCTGCGTCGCCACCTGCGAGTCATCCAAACAGAGACAACATGACTGTTGCGGTACGGTAAAGACTGGCTGTGAAGTATGCCAACTGAAAAATAAGACGCGTAACTTATTTTTTTCTATAACAATAGGCTACTATGCAAATGGCTTTGCTTTGTTTTACTTGTTAGATATTGACGCTCAAAGTGTATATTCTCTGTATAAAAATTAATTTACTGAGAAGCTTACATACGACTTGACATCTATTTTGGACACACATTTTAATTTCCACACCAAGAAATGTGTTAGGCTACCGGAACACAGACCGGCCGAAATGTTTTGAAAAACCGTCCGGTTGCCGATCGCTGTTTTGGAGCAAAACCGGACGATTCCGATTGGTGTCCGGTCAATCGGTGCATCTCTAATTATATATAACCTAGTTAAAGAATAGAACAACTGATTGGTATGAGTACTGTACAGCCTGTACTTATAAAGGCTTCTTGGAAGAGGGCATTGGCCAAAATATGCAGTGGGGTGGTGCTGGTAATATTGACCTACCGCCGGTATACGGTAAGCTTACTAGGTTTACTTACTAGGTACTACTAGGGATGCTATGCATTAAACACAAACTGTAATTCTGACAGATTAAGGGGTAATATCCAAGAATTGTGATTTTAAATGCAGAGCAGTCATTGTATTTCACTTCTCTTTCATATCCCTGACATCTAAAATGTATTCATTAATTAACAGAAGTGTAATAATTAACTTAAAAATGGAATGCAGTCTGTCGCTCAGTAGAGAAAGCGCTGCACGGGGACAATGTAACTCTTTGTTGTGTTCTATGTAATTGTGGTCATAACTTTGCTAGACTAGCCTGGCAAAACCATCCAGATCTTGCATGCTTCGCCTCTGTGATTAAAAAGATCTGCTGCTTCCAAAGCCTTTGGTTGATCTGCGTCCAGATGGGTGGTGTAGTTACTGCACACAGCAGTTAAATGCTGTGTTTGTAACGTCAACCCCACTTGGGTCTTTATTGTGATTGGTTGGTTGAAGGTGATGCAATCGCCTGCTAAGGAATTGATGGGCACTGCCTGTATGACAAATGACACATTTGAAAGGATAGTTTCTAGACTGTTCACAGTGGAACAAATTGTGCAGCTTGTAAAATCAGGATGGTCTTACCAGGCTGCTGGCAGACAGCTACTTGTGTTGTGTCTCAACTTGACAGACTGTCTGTCTGGAAACAATTGGCCTGGGCCAAGTACATTTTATTTGTCTGCTTGGTCGTAGTGTACAAATTAAGTAGTTAATATAACATCTTAATCCGGTAATGGTTAATAACTGATTCATTATAATTAAATAGAAAATGTATCCAAAATATTCATACTTGTCATTGCTGTCCAAGTTAACGTTTGTTTCTTTGGATAGATAAATCCAGTAACAAAAGTAATTATAACATTTATTGGCAACACGTACAGTAAACTTGAATTTGGCTCTAGACAATGTTGTGCTGCTCACCGTATTTCCTGGACAGTTTTCTTTTATGCCAGCACATTCTTGGCATATTGAATGTGTTTATCTTTGACATTCTCTGTGTCTGGAGATTGATGGAGGAATTATTGGTGTGTAAAGCTCAAATTATCTCTCAGTGCACACAGGCCTGTCTCAGTTCCCAAGGCTATGGTGCTTGATTTATTTTACCAAGGTGGTGCTTTTTTTTTTTAGATATAGTCTCATCTTTGTCTTGGTTTTGGAAAAAGAAAACTAATAAAGGTAAAATAGGTGACAAATAATAAGTTGCATTATATTTAAAGACCACACAATTGAGAGACAGGCTTCTATTTTAATCAAATGTTATGTTGTCTCAGTTGTCATCGCCACTGTAGTGAGAATAACACCCCTCTCTCATAGACAGAGACAGGTCCAGAAGTTTAGGTGGTCCAATGCCAGAGAACCCAGTCAGCAAATCATGTTGTTTAACTTTCTACCAGTGCCCAAATGCAATGGGGGCCACTGTCAGACTGCACAATGAAAGCCTTAACCACCAGCCATTACATATCAGTACAATGCACCATACATCTCCATGTGTTATCATTTAAATAATTTACCCAGTGCAAAACAGTCAGGCAGACATATGAGTTATTGCATGAATGTGCCATCTGACAGCTTTGCCTTAATTTTACAGTGTTTTACAGGTGCTGGGGCAACAATTTAGGCCTACTGGGGACATATTCTGACTTTAAGTTCACTTATGTGCCAGTGTCACTTAATGGATCACTTGTTAAGTCAGTTGACAAAGCAATAATCAATTTGTTAAAAATAAACAACTGGAAATGTTTGACAGTGGTATATGCTAAAACTTCTTGTTTGTTGTGCATTGTGTTTTATTGTTTTATTTTATTTATTCATTGTATTGCATTGATGTGTACAGCACTTTGGTCAGCATTTGCTGTTTTTAAATGTGCTTTACATTGAGGAGTATATGCTGTCGAGGAGAAATTTGTTGAATTTGACAAAAAGTATATATCGCAATATATCAAATCTATCACCAGATTCGATTATCCTCCACCCTAGGGAGACATTGCCGCTATACTGTGCGTGAATACACATGTGAACATAAACACATCAGCCTTGGCTATGGTGACAGGTCATTCATTCAATTATTTAATTTATATGCATATTAGTGTGACTGAATTTCATATAGTCAGTGTACTGAAATGGTGAAAGTAAACTACAAAACAGCCTCGTATGTCTGTGACAGCTCTGGGTGCTGTTTTTCTCGAGTGTTGGGAGGATGTGGTCACAGCATGGACCACATTCTCACATTTAACTGTTACTGCATGGCTTTAACCTGACTTCAATTATGGTTCAGAAGCATCTTGCTGATGGGAAATGTAGTGACGTGACGTACCACAGACATGATGGTATTTCTTTCTCAAGTAACCAATAGAACAGTAGTAACCAACAGCAACAGTTAACGTTATTAAGTACACTTTAATCCAAAGTGATGTACAGCAAGTGAAATTACAAGTATTAAGAAACAGCCAGGGGCTAGGCATCTTTAATAATGCTTACAGGTACTGTAGAGTTGGCCACAAGCACAAGGCTATCCTGCCCCCTGTGATATACTATTGTTATAGTATACAGGTGAGGTGATGCTGCAATCAATGCATGTATTGTAATCCACCTTTTCTGATACCGCAGCAGTGCTCAAAGGTTTGATTGAAATGTTAGTATTACATGTCTCCTTTGCTACTATGCCTTCCATCACAAACATATTTAATGACATCACAAATTGGAATTTCTTTCTTTGGTGTGGAATTAACCTACCTGGAACAAATTTAGGATTTGTCTTAAATCTAGAAGTTTGACTAAACCCTATAGACATCTGAAGCAAATTCATGTGGAAAATGTAATATTTATTGAAAATGGCTTTTGATAATGTGCCTTGTTTGCTGACTTTGATGGTAGTCTGATCTGACATTGAGTAAGATATGGCTTAGCTGCTTTTTGATTGAAGATATAGCTTAGCAGTTCCATTATCAACACAGTATGTTTATAAATGCACAGTAAATTAGGCTAATCCTCTGATCTGTTGCTGGTTACTGTACATCAAGGACAATGTTTTCTTTAGATTGTATAAGTATCTTATGCCACAACCTTTACACTGGAGCTGAGGCTATATCTCTTAAACGTAAAACGTTATTAAACGAGGTCACATGCTTTCTTAATACATCAGTACTGTAGATTAGGATCTACAGTACTTCTTGAACTTTATTTTCTGTATTTTAAATATTATGTATATGTTTAGGAGCACCTTAGTATACGTATTTTGCTCTACAAAAATTAAATTCTTCTCTGCAGATTCTGATTCCTTAAAAAAATAAATAAATTTCCAGCTGGGTCTGATTTCTATAGTAAAGCCTCACAATGTATTGCTGTAAGTTGTTTTTTGAGATTCAAACAATTGGTTCGAAATGTACTCATCAGTCAGTGCACCATATAAACCGATCGGCCGGTCAGTGTGGATCATGGTGAAAATCGACCAAATTCAGTCACTGCCCAGTCAACAGAACAGCCCTAACTAATAACTTGTGCATGCTTTTAGCATGTTGTATTGTTGCCCGGTTAACTACAGTGCATCTGGAAAGTATTCACAGCACTTAACTTTTTTCCACATTATGTTATGTTACAACCTGAGTGTATAGAGTGTAACGCATTTCTTACAAGACAGAAAAGTGTTTTGTTTGCTTATTTAGAAGGTTAATACATACAGTAGGACATGCTCCTAAGGCTTTCAGAGATAATTACATCAACCGGTGTCCCATTCTACATTGGGCCTAATTGCAGTGGTAGGCGTTTCTCTCTTTGCTGACAAATTATTTATTAATTATTTTTGGGAAACTACTGTCATATTAAAATATAGATAAACTGTAAAAATACGTACATTTTCTGTACCAAAATAACATATTTTTTCAGTATTCTACAATAAAAATCCATACAATTCCTTTAAAAACCCTTTAAAAAACAAAATAATTACTTTTGTAAAAGTTAAATACAGATAATATTTTATATTTTTAAATGTAAAAACAAATCTAAGACCATTCACATTACAAAGAGTTCTACAGAGAAACATAATTAATTTGAACTGCTTTTGACATCAAAAGCCATTTGTGTAAAACTCCACCCAGGGCCAGGACCCCAGACTGTAAATGACAAATGTTGTGGTGGGGAGTCTTACTGAAATGCACCTGTAGGGCTGCAGTAATAACATTGAATGTGTGACTTGTGAATCCCTACATCTCTTGAGCTGGTTTCTCTTAGGTTTTGCACAAAATGCAGAAGCCACGCCCCCGTTGTGGCCCATGATTTGCTGCTCATTCACACCAGTTTAAAATATACATATTTTTTACTCTCTCAGATAGTTCTGTTAAATGTGTCATTTTAAATCAGTTAAAAAACAGATATATATAATGTATTAATTTTATACAGAATTGTTTTTGTTACATTACATGACACATTCAAATTAACAGTATATTCTTGTAAATTGAATATGATTTCCTATCATTTTGAAATACAGAAAAGAATAGTAGAATTCATTGTTTTTTTATGGTGTAAAATAATGCATTTGAGGTAACAAAACAAAAAAAAACAATGTTGAAACATGTCAGTTAATGCCACCAATTGCTTCACATTGATGTCGTAACATTCATGTTCCTGTATGGGATTCCATATCGGGGGCCGAATTGCTAAAGTTTTAGGTTAAATTTGTATTTTTTAGGTTTAGTAATGAGTTGGTTGAGTACACCTTTTGCCATTGCAGCTTAATATCCTAGTAATTCCCGAGTAATTCCTTCCTAGCTTGCTTGCTTTAGGGATTTGGACTAGCAGTTGAACAATGTACTTGGTACAGTACCTGGGAATGCAGGTTTTCAGCTTTTTTTCTAAATGTACAGTATCTGCTGAAATGTATGTGTGTTGATCAAAGGGCAGATATGCCAATATTTATGGAAAACTAAAGCGCATGGTCCAAAAAGGGGTATAGCCTACTTACACTCTTTATTATTCATGTGTACGCATACATACAATGAACCAATCAGTGTCCTCTTCCATTCTCTTTTACAAGCCAGGCGCCCTTGCACCTTGGCGGACTGCTATCATAACTGGGTTTGCAAAGTTAAGAAATTCTTCTCTGCAAAGGAAGCATGAAAAGTGAAAACGCAGGAGCAGACCATCTATGGCAACTGCAGGATTCTACCAAGATCCCAAAAATATATTGATGAACAATTTTTCATTGTATTAATCCTTTGCATGAGAGTGCGCTTCTGCACTTCCCAATGTGTGTGTGTAACAAGCAGCTACTTGCACACGCTATAGGCTCTACTATCTTGATAATCCACCATTAAAATAACTGGAATACCGCACCCTTGACTTTAGACCATGTTTTTCTTGGTCAGTCACTTCCCGCTGCCTCAAGATAACAATTCGCCAGCAATGTGCTAGAGTAGACCACACCTCATGTTCAGACCAACACATTGACAGGTGCTCAAATAGGTGCAAGAGGATTTGCTATCTAAACATCGTGGGCGCCGGATTGGAAAATGACAATTGCGTTGGTCTGAAACTAGCAAAGACACTTGTGTTCCCGCTTTGTGCAGGGTGTAAAATAAGACACAGAATATGTATTATTGCTAATAACGCTGACCATTAACATGTAGGTAAAATGCTTTGGAGCAGAGAATAATGTGGACCCTGTGATGTCTTTTAGTTGTGCAGTCCTCAACAGCTCACTGACCCAGAATATGGGGATTCAGTCCATTAGGGAATTCAGATTCCTAAGGGATTTCAAAGCAGTTTGATCAAATTCTCGCTTAACTGTTCTTCACATGGTTCATCTCGTCTCTATCTCAGCCTCACACGCTATTCTGTTACATGCTTACACGCATTTATGTCGTTTGTGCAGAGTAAAGATAATTTCCTTGGTCAGTGAAATGATTCAGTCATTGAATTGTATTATTTATTTTGTACTTTTTATAATATTATGAAAAACACTGAATCTATACAGTCTGATATTATACTGGCAAGTATTAAAGAGCAAAATTTTTGTTTTTGATGAAGCTACCTCATCTCATGGTGGCATTTACGCAGCAATTATCTAATCTCAAATCTGTTTTCTGATTAGATTATTTATTGATATATTTTCTCAGCAGGAAACCGATGGAGTGCCTACTCCGGGTAGGGAATGAGTCCTTACCCCAAGTGAAGGAGTTCAAGTAC
>JAOEGT010045709.1:0-21063 GCA_025447795.1 Speoplatyrhinus poulsoni
TAATTTGTAATGTATGTGTATTGTCTAGCTGATGTAATGTCTGAATAATTCAATGTTGTATGTTCAATAAAAAAAATGCCCACTTTTTATAAAATATCGCGATATATATCGTGTATCTGTATTCAGCCAAAATATATCGGGATATTATTTTTGGTCCATATCGCCCAGCCCTAGTTAAAACCACTTTTTCCTTTAATGGAAACTGGAAATATTACAGAATCTGTACCAATCAGATTAGTCCGATTTCAACCAACTCTGGAATGACAATCTCTAAAACAATTATTTTCTCAAGAAATTAAAACAAAGGGAACAAAAGGTAAAGTAAAACTGACTGTGCTGCTGATTGCCCCCCCACACAGGTATACTATACCCAACGTCAGTGTTTCAGCTTTTTTTTCTTACCATCTTCATTCCTGACCTGAACATGAACCATATGTTCCAGGTTGAATGGTTTCTGTACAGTTACCACAGCAAACTCCCAGTCAAAACTTTGCGCCCCTATAAATGTGATGTTTAACAGGCTGCATACTGTATCAAAAAAGCTTGATTTTGTTTTACAACAGTTCATGCTGTAGCCTTAAGATTTACCTTCTGTACACAAGTATGGGCCTGCATCACCCAGAGTTACCTTCCACTTTGAATTCCATTAGGGGCTGACAGACAAAACATTTGTAATATGGTAGGCTACATCATTATAATGATACAAAGCCACAAAATAATAACAGAAAATTGAAGTAGCATAGTTTTGAACTTGAGTTCGCCCTGCTCTTTGCATGACTCAAGATGGAAACAGAAAATATCATGCCATCTTTGTATTAACCTTCTAGAGTTAGCTGTTGGTGCTTGACCCTCCTGTGGCAAATTAATTTTGGTTTGAAGTTACTCTGGCTGCTGCTGCAAAGTAAGCTCCAAAAACCCTTTTATGCCCCACTGCCTGTGTCAGAGTGAGTAAGGGGGGAGGGGGTCTCATGAATATATCAATTTCACACAATGACAATGTAAAGCGGAGGGAAGTAGAAGGTGGTAAGGGCTTGGGGCAGGAAAGATGACACATCTTGCCAATAATACCAGGGCCAGCCCCCAAAATGGGGACGTGTTGAGACATCTGTCTCAAAAATTATGAACCATTAGGTTATATCAGATGTCGAAACGGTTGTTGCTATTGTAGACGGCAAAGCATTACAAGATAGTGTGAATAATGGTAGAAATGTTTTTAACAAACTGGTTGCAACACGGGCAGATAATATATGATAATATGTTAATTCTTTGTAAACATTGTGCTTAAGGAAAACGTATCGAACAATCATACCTTCAAAATGTTCTCCAGATCATCTTTCGTCAGACAGGGATAGTCCTTAAGTATTTTACCCTTTTGGTAACTGTATTCTTTAGCAGCAAGCTCCCAATTAGGTTCCTCCAGAACTTGAAATATAGCTGCCCCAATGGACAGGTAGAAAATGATTGCAGAAGTCAACAGCGGACCTTTATCTACCATTATTGTGCACAATGGAACTCAGAGCGAGCGGTAGAGGAGCCCCAAATAAAGTCCAAAATTAAGCACAAGTCATGCTCAGCTATAAACTTTTTTTATCTAGGTTTTCCTAGCATTTGTCTTGAAAAAAACTTAAGTCGCATCAAATTTGGTGGCATTAGTTCGACAGCAAAGCGGGACAGAGGTTATCATGAAATGTGCTCCAAATTGTAAAGCTTTCATAAAAACAAATGCTGTTTGTTCCCACGTGTGCAAAGTGTATTTGCGTGGTGTCGTATGGGCAAGACCTCTGTGCTCAACTTGCTACTTAACTGTAAAGGGGGTGGAGAAGAGTAGGGAATAAGCTCCGCCCAGAAATGCAATGTACACTTATTTAATTTGATTTAATTATAAATGCGATTGTTTATACCTGCTTTCTTGCTTTTGTTTGTAAGCGTTATTTTAAATTTAGATAGTCTAATGAACACTTAAGATACGAATACGAATAAATTATTAGATTAAACTATGCCACTGCCATACTCAAAGTCCAGAGATTTGCTTATTGATTTACCCAAGATGATTGTGCAATGTGTAATTATTTAGAGAAGTCATAAAAAAGCACAATTTAGCGCAGAAATGCCTCCTCTGAGGAGCTTTGTTGGTGTAAGTGTTTTTGTGAGCACTCTTTTTATAAATTGTCCAGACAAATGTTAAAATATATAGGGAAACTGATGCATTCTTGGTTCTGAATCTTCACTGAGTATCCACATAATCAAAAGCACATTTGTTATTTATGTTAAACGACTTGAGCACAATGTAAAATAATGTGTTCATTGAAGCATATTCCAGTTTATGCATGGGTAAGAATAAAATGAACCCCTAGATGACAATTCAAGAACAAAAAAGTCTAGGTCATTTGATGGAAACAATTACCAAGAATTCTTCGAACTCTAATTCACATTACACTTTTATAAGCTTGAACGTGTGTGACTTTCCTCTGCTCAGTTTGCTCATGTCGGCTATTAGCTATTAACACAAGTGCGCATTTTCATAATAAATTATGTGACGTCATCACATTCGTCATTGAAACGTTACCCTTGGTGACCTTTGCAATCTGATTTTCCCATCCTAACTATTTTTAGTTCCTTGTGTGTGCGTACCGTATGCTTAGTAGTAGTGGTAGTCAGTGGTAGTGGTGGCAGATCAATTTGATGAAGAAAAGAGAGACACTATCTCAAAATAATGGATTACTATCTCAAAATAATGATTTAGCCTATACTACTGTATCTCAATATAATACATATATGTCTATACTGTAGTTAGATTTATATTTACATTTATATTGTATTATTTAGCAGTCACAGAGCTATACATTATGTTGCGTGTTGCTTGAGTTCTTCAGGCTATTTCAACTAAAGATTATTACATATTACAAAATGTTATGAAATATTATGAAGTTGACATCTTTCACTTATATTTGCAATATGTAAATTTAAAAACTATTGAAAATTGAATAATAATAGTAGGTCTATTCGCTCACAACAATGTTATGTGAATCAGAAAATGTTTTTTAAACAGATGTCTCAGCAGGTTTCTGGCTCCACAGCTAAAGACATATGAAGTAGGATGCGTTATATGACCAAATTATCCTGTTGCTGAACCATGTGAAACCAACAAAAAGGCTTGAGAAGGGAAACTTTATTTTTCCAAATATACTTAGACTGCAGAGCCAAATCCTGTGGTCATTCACATTCAAAAGGCTGATGTTCCATCTAACAGTATACAGGCATGAGCGCAGCAGATGGCTAAACATTAGCAGACGCTAGATATCACAGCGAGCAGGTGCCCTCAAAGTGTTCCAGCTGAAAGGCACACAGTGAAGCTGAAAATCCCTTTGGATATAGGAGGATATCCGGAGGGTCAAGCCAAACAGATAAGCTCCACCGGAAGAGGCACATCAGATAACTGAATGGCAATATCCTGTCTTAATATTTTTTTTTTAAATTGGGTGGCCAATTTTGTTTGTTTGTCTGTTTTAAACTATTGAAGGCCTGAGGGCCTGACCCTCAATTGTAAACAATCACCTAACACACATTACTTCGAAAGAGCAATGATAATAGAAGTAATTCACTGTTATCTCAGATGAAGTGTTTTGTTACCATCGCTGCTGTAATTTTCACCATGATTATGTTATCTTGAAGCCCACAGTTACAATATATGAAGCATACAATGAGCACATGTTCTGTAGGGAATGGAAACATTGACCGAGAATATTGCCCGATTGCAATATATTCAGATTTTTCTGCAATTATTATAGATAGAGGTGAGAAAATACATATCGATGCAACTGCAATTCAGCACATCACTGGAATCATTTTGATTTACAAATACTTGTATACAAGGGCACAGTCATGCAAGAGAGAGAATAAAATAAATATGTAGGATACTAATTTGATCATGCAAATTTAAAATGAAATGAAAATGTAGTGCATGATTTACAGCTCAGTTAAAGTCAGTCAAGTTGGTTTTTAGCTTTCACACATATCACTTTAATATAACAAATACCATAAAAATATAATATAAATGTTAATTGGTCCTGAAAATTATGACATTGTTACTGCTATGTGGCTATTGAAATTTAGATCTGAATAGCAACAGCTCAGGCTTGGTTCTTGGTTTTCTAAGACAAGGGTCCAGGTTTAATTTTTTAATTTTCATTTCATCATTGGTTCCAAAGATAATTATATCAGATGTTGTTATTTAAAGGAAATGCGGGCACATCCAGTCACTGACTTGTTTAATGCATCGGGACAGCAAATATATAGGACAATACTAAGCTAGTGATAAAACTATGGTAAGTAAGATTGTTATTATTGTGTAGATGGCCTATAGCTGGAGCATGTAGAGATTGTATAGAGACAGCCCCAGGACTGATCATTGGACTCCACGTCACATTAGTTAGTTGTCATTGGGAACAAAGTAATTAATGCCTTGTAGATATGACTCCAACCACCTTAACGGTGGAGTTAGCGAAATATTGTTGATATCTAAACAAAAACACATCTCCCTTCAATGCCATGGTTTCCCTATCAGAAGCTCTGCCATCCACATTGGCGACACATTGCCAAGGCTAGTGTTGTGTGGTGAAGTCTGCACCATGTTGTTTGTGTTCCCATTCAAGCCAGGGCCGTATAACTGATTTTACTTTGAATACTTATTTATTTATACAGTATACACTCAGTCATTATTTTATCTTATCTTGCATGATTATACATGTATATTGTACCAACATTATTATTACTTGTGATGCGACCCGACTCCGGATAAGTGGGTGACGATGGATGGCTGTATGGATTATTATACTTTCGTCCTGACCAATAAGACGCTATATAAATTAGTAGTATTAATATAGACACACATCTACAGTAGAGGTACAGAATGCCTTGGTCATTAAAATATGCCATTATATTATTCCTGTTTGTTATGTAACAACATAGTTTCCTTTTATATAAGATTATTTTTAACATGGTGTATATACTGTAGTGATTTACCTGATTGGCTTGAATAATGGCTTCCTTGTACTATTGTTTTGTGAATGTGTCAAATTTTTGGCGGGAAGGAAACATACAATCAGCCAACTAATTGGCTCTTTGTGGGTATTTCTTCTTAGAGAGCCATCTGTTAATGTGTTCCCGAAACCTTATGAATGAAATGCAGTCTATAACATACTAAAAAATAACACTAAAACTAATAACTGTGATCTGATATTTTATGTAAATTCACTTTATTGAACAGAACAGCAGTCACACAAAAAGCACTCGAGAAATAGACCACCTTTTGATAAAAAAAAACGTTAATTTCAACTAAATATATATTTTTATTTGATTACATAATAGATACAGTACATGAGTAAACAGGGATTCACTGTTCTAAGACCAATGTTATATATGCGCACAATCATTTTTTTACTAAACACTGTACTGTACCTTAATAAACATGGATAACAGGCTTGTTTTGCTAATGCTGAGTCACATGCCTCTAAAGCATCTAGACTAGAGTCTAATTAGAGGTTAGCATACTTATTGTTATGTGAGAACTAGACTGTCACGCTGACGTCCCGCGGCGTGGCCGCGCCCTCCGGTCTGGCGCGAGAGCGTCCCCGGAGTACTGATAGCCGATCTGCGACAGGTGGCAATCAGGGCCTCCCACACCTGTGTCTTGTTCATTGATTGTTCCCGTTTTATATACCGTGTCTTTGTGTTTGCCCCTTGCGGGTTATTGTTTGTTTCCAGCTAAGGCTAAATGTTTCACCTGTATTCTGTCCTTATTTAAATCTTTGTAATTAAAACGTTTATTTTATACCACCACAATAGTCAAGCTTTGTCACATAGACACTCAAAAAGGCAACTTGTCCACATGAAAGTGTTACATGGGTATGGGCCAATTATCATTACATTTATTTACATTAATAACCTAGATTTTTGAATGTAATGGTCAGCATCCAACTCTTTCATATTTTTAATGCATATAAAACAATTAAAAGTAGATGCATAAAATAAAGTAGTTTAATTTTGTTATTATTGTTCACATATGTTATATCTTTAATCACATCATGTAAAGGACAATTGCATTCACACAACACTGCAGGAAAGGTTTGTGTACAGTAGTAGCATACTCTACCAGGCCATAACATCCTCTACAGTGAAACAGTACAGTGGAAACATGTAATTTACAAACTGAAATGAAGTCAGGAGTCACATCGCAGTGTTCACTTTCAGTTCAGTTTATTTAATAGTCACAATTTTGCAATTGGCAAATGTTGCTTAAATCTAAAGGACTAACTGTAAGGGGGTTGGTTGTAGCCATGCACAGCATGTTGCTGCTCTGAGCACACTCACAGGCATGTTGCTGCTCTGTGCGCATGCATAGGCATGTCTGGGCTCCAGCAAGAGTAAGCTGAGTAGGAACTGCTTTAGGATGAGAAAAGACATACCATTGGCAGGGACATTGTTTAACTGCTAGGTATACTGCTGAAATTGTAAACTGATCTAGAAACAAAAGAAGGGTTCTCAGCATATGAAAAGCCCCGGCCTTCACTGGGCAAACTCACAGAATCACACATTCACATATATCTAATATCAGTTCCAAAGTCAATTATAAGGAGACAATATACGTAAGAGCACACCTTACAGTTAATTAATGCTATGTTTCACTTAATCAAATCTCTCCCAGACTTAACAGCAATTGGCTTTTTCAATGTGCGGTAGGCCTACTGCTCAGACAGTCAGAATGTATTTAAGTGCGAGTGTAAATGCTTTAAAGTAACTTTTAACAAAGTTGGATTTATCTATGCTCTTCTAGGAGGCAAAATCATTCGAACCATCAGTTTTAGGAATGACTTCAACATTTACACGTCTGCCTATCTTTGCTGGACTGTTTTTTCATATATATTATGGTTATAAAGATACATTTCCTAGTTTACCTGGAATGATTTTGGTTTGGAACTTCCTAAGTCCAAAGTCCATATCTAAGTCCAAATGTCTCCCTCACCTTAATGTTGGGTGACTGTGAAGTAATGTGATTTGATTATTCAACTAATAATTATGGTTATAGCCTTTGGCAGACATGTCATACTTAATTTACCATTTCAGCCCTATTTCCTGTGCTCTTTGCATCTCATGCCTAAATGTACCATTTGCCACAAACAAAACACAGTCTTTAATTTACATGTATTACCCATTTCAACCTCACCCAGCAGTGGTCCCAGATATAGACTGGGTGGCAGCATATGGCTGTGTCATTGTATTTCCTGATTCCCAGCTGTGTCTGCAGGTCAAGCAGCTAAAGTCTGCACCCACACTGGACACAACCAAATTAACATTACATCTACAGTTGTTGTGGGTTTCTTTTTAAAATATATTTGCAAAATACCACACATATAATGCTAAAGCTAATTATGTATATGTGATTATATAATATGATTTGACGCATGAGTGGTGGTGGGATCCTATAGGCCTATGTTATAAACTTGACATGTAGCTGGCACATGCAATAGCTTAGCCAGGAGTAATGTAACAATTATTATACTGAAATAATGGCATATTTTATGTTACATAGTACACTATTTAGTAAGTATGGAATGTTATAGAGGGCTATAAAGGGTCACAGTATTGCTGCCTGTTGCAATAATACGTCTGAGCTGGCTTGATATGTCACGTATACTACTGCTGTACTATTCTAGGAAATACGGATCTTTCCATTTATCAGGCAGACACTTTCCAAGAAATCTCAGGTATTTTTGCATGTCAGTGGCTTTGAAAGAGTGTATGGCATTCACACACATTGTCACTGCTGACATTGCTGACATATATTCAGTGTCTGTCTGTAGTACCTCTGACCTACTACAGTACCATACAGTTAAACATGACATGTTTAACCTGAAAAGAATATGCAGTGACATGTTTGACAACACAGCACTGGTTAGCCCACAGTCATTCGTATATTTCAGTGTATAAACAAAGTAGTACTGTGTTTTTAGGAAGGTCATTTGGATTATATACAGTATATATACAAAAACATTACATTGAATTGTTATGTACCATGTAGCTGACAAACAGATACTTTGCATGTTACTGTACTACTAGCATACAGCACGACATCTGAGGTGAGCGGCCCCAAGGCTTACCCACACTCAACTACACACACGCACTCACAGCCTCTGTTTATGTATGTACAGCATGTGCCATCCCATGCGTGTGTCTTTGTGATGTCTGATCTTACCCCCATAACCCGTAACACTCATCCGCATGTCAAGCATTGCAGCCACAAGTCATTTTGTGCAAGGGTTGTGCAAAATAAAGTACTGTGTAATGCCAGTGACTGCAGTCAGTCCTTGGTGAGCTCCAATTGTATTCTTGTGTGACCCAGCCATCAGCTGGCCTGGCAAGCAACACCATGATATGCCAGATAACCCTTGGAGAAATCCTCTTATCTCTTACTGTGAAGGTTGTAAACAAGGTTGATAAAAGCAACATGAATTATAAAACACACTATCTGAAATAAACTCTGGAGAAAAAAACAACCTTGTAGCATTTAATTTTAAATGTGTTTTACAGTTCAAACAGCATTTGACACAAAGCTTTTGTGCCCCGTGGAAAATATCAGGGTGGTGTTTTGAACGGTAACTACTGCAGAGAACAGACTGCACTCTAAAGTCTTATCTTTCATTGTTATCATCATAGATCTGATTAGTCATGAAGTTTGTTCACCACTGTAAGCATGATACTTTACAGCAAAAATGGTGTGGTTAAAATAAATACATTAATACATCTGATCAGATTAGAAGACCATCCATATGGTCATATACAGTATTTCTGATTATGGACAACAGGGTTCATTCAGATGTTATGTTTATCTGTATGTGTCAATTTCTAACCTAGATTGTGATGCAATCCAAATTATTTCATGAAACACCTTTTATACCACACAATATAGTAACACCTATCTCTACAGCTGAATAACAAAACAATAAAACAGATTGCTCCCAAATATGCTTACAAATCATCAGCACTGCATCCAACAAGGCACTAAACTTGTATTAATGCATTCCAGCGGCTAAGCGTGTATTTCTTTAGATTAACAGGAACATAAACATTTCAAAACTCCCTTTATATTGTTTCAAAATGAAACTCGTCAGTACTCCCTGAAAAAACGTGATGCGGCCAAGCACATCTGACTATATGTATTAATTATATTTATTCAACTTATGTTTTAATGTACTATACAGAGGAGGTAATATTTGGTTGTTTGCATGAGAAAGTCTAAATATTCCTTAAATGTTTGATAAGATAATTGTCAAATTCAGTGATCCACTAGTAGTGCTCTCTGGGAAAAAAACAACATGCAGTGTTTCTACATTTCTACATAGTCCTGTCACTGTACTTGGCAATGCACCATGTTCAATGTGTAGGGCGGAGCTTCTGAAGGCCTATAGGTTCTACCCTTTGGTGTCAGACGCCACCAGTAAATAACTACAAATATGGCAGCTTTACAAATGACTACAGACATTCTTAATGCTGTCTCTTGATTTGTATCATATGCCGCCAGTGGGTGTTGGCCTTAAGGGAGCAGGCTATGGCATTGAAGGTAGAGGTGTTTTTGTTTGCTATTGTCGGCTTAAACCACTCTACCTTCAATCCCATAAGGTGCTACCCCAGAAGATCCACCCCACAAGTTTAACATGGATTGCCAAGGCTGGGATAGTGTTATGTGGTGCGGTCTGCACCATTTTTTGTGTTCCCATGAGCTGTGTAGAAACACCAGAACATAATTCCAGCCTGTACATCTACAGACATTCTCTGAATTAGATGTACTATGAAAACAAAAAAGCATAGGAGCTTGGATTACAGTACAGCACTAACAGAGATATTTATGCTATATTCTGCTCAAGACGCAATTACTCAACTATATCTTTAAATAGACGACAGTTGTTTGCTGCTGTTATTATTTGAAATATAATGTAGCACCTACTTGGATTCCTCCACAAAAACAAAACATTTCAAATGACCTGGCATCATATAAATGGTAACATGAACAATATGTCTGCCGTGTGGGAAGTCTTGTCATTGAATAGATACCAGGTAATTGACTAATGTCAGCATGTGTGTGCTGTGATCTGTTTGTTTTGACATGATTAATGGAAAGGGTAACTTATCATGTTTGTCATAGACATAATAAAGAACGTAAGTTTTTATTTTCTTGGGAATTAGAACATGGGCTACATGTAAATACATGTAAATAACCATGAAAACCAGGGAATCTTTCTTTACACTGATAGATAAACCTTCATGCAGACATACACTAACAGCAATCACAGAGAGTGTTCTAGATTTCTAATAGCATTTAATGCTGTGGAGCAATGATATAAATATGCTTTACATGTTAATTTAATCTCTTTCTTGTAAGAGTGTTTGAATGCCTGATGAAGTAATATCTGGTACAGTATATAAGACATTGGAAGCAGTACAACCTACACGCCCAGAACCCTATTATGAATGCAGAGAAGAGGAGCGGCCCCTGCCAATTCATTCAGTGGTGTGTATGGAAGTGTGGTAAAAAGTAGTGCTTATTATTGTGTCAGGAATTATCAATTGCCACACTTCCCATCTATAGTGTGACTATGCTGAACTGGTGCAACAGCTTGTCATCTCTCAACTCCTCACAGCTTCTCAACAGTAGGACCACGAGACACAATCCCACAGCAACTCACCCCGATACACGCCAATACACTGCAGCTATCTGAAGGGATTTCAGAGGTTTTCATATATTGCATCTTCATTCTCGCTCATCAAGTCACATCACATTACATTTCACATCTTGTTAACACAATGTTATTCTTAGTGTCGCTGCTATAGGCTCTGTACCGTATATAACATCCACACGTTACCAGGCTTAACATTATCATATTGTGTTTGTCTCTAAGCAGTGCAGGCTTTGTTTGTATGTAGATGTAGCAATGTTTTTATTCTTAATGATTATGCTGGTTATTTTTTACCTTATCAGGGACTACAGGTCTGATATGGCTAACTGTCTTATTTTCAAAAATGATATTATGTAATTAATATGCACTGTCTGTTAAATAAAGTAATAAACTTGTCTGCTCACATTGAGCCCTTGTTGAACTGTGGTCAAACAGGCATGTTTTCTTATGCAATGGCTGCAATGAAGACACACACACGCACACATTTATTCACTTTAAACATTTCTTAACTTTGTTCCTCTGCCCTTATCTATTAGTCACACTTTCACCATATCTCCATTTTGCATTCCACTTCTCCATTTTCACTCTGATTTCCTTCTGCTGTTTGTCTGCTTCTTTAAAGCATTCACATACTCTAGCTTTCACCTAATGTTACTTGTCCTTGAATATTTAGTGTTTGAGCACACATACAAACAGTACTGTATTATGTATAGCATACCAGAAACACTGTTCAATAAAAATCATTACACAGATGTCCTCTTAGTAGTAATAGAAACTACAATAAAGGAAATGGTCAATTCTTTCGAAATGTCACCGGATATTGGGTTCATTATACAATAATTTTTGGCAAAAAACTAGTTTTCAAAATTTGAGTGAAATATTAGCAAATTATTATGTGTTCATTTGCAAATTATCCATCGACTGCACACATTGAGATGCAAACATGGAAAAAAAAGTGCGTGATCAGTGCTTTTTATCACAATCACCTCAAATGAAGATAAATATAAAAATAACATGTGGGGGTACTTTGAGAGCGTTGCAATATGGCTACATTATGCAACAACAGAAATTTAGTGTTTTTAATGTAATATTAATTTAGAATATCACATTTAGCATAGTTGTACATATTATTAATATGTCCTATGAAAACATTAACTTAATATTCATATTGATGAAATATTTAATAGCTTATCTTGCATTTACATGCAGTAACATGTTCACATACCACACATTTATAATTGAATTTAATTATTTTGAGATTTTACATATATTATATTTTTTAAATATGAATATAGCAACGAACAACTAGTTTCTGTCATACAAGGGTGTGTGTCAGTACCCATGACAAAGGTGCCATGCACATCTGTGATAGCACGAGTAATGCAGACTAGTATGTGTGCTGCCATTCATATGCCATTTTATTTCAGGGATATCTATGCATTTTCCAGTAGGTACAGTAGCATAAAAATACATTCTGACCACAGGGCCACTTTCTCCTGCCTCAGAGTCACTAAGCCCTATCTCATCCTCACTCTCATCAAGAAGAAGAGTCCCTTATATTAATATTTGGCAAGATATAATGTGACCATGATATAAATAATTTTAAGAACTACAAAAAATTCTGCTTTATATATAAAATGTAAATGTACATATTGCTGTTATGGCAATCTAAAATAAATAGAAATTTGCTAATTGGCTATGTGTAGATCTTTGTCATTGTAGCAGAATGTTGCCAAATGGCAACATATCTAATTTATAGCATCATTACATATTAATTCCACTCAAACAAAACAGAAATAATGTAAAATACTTAATAAATTATCAATTTTAAATGTAATCAGTATTTTTAAATGCTGTAGAAAATGATATATTAGCTGAAATAGTAGATGATCGAGAAGCCATCTTTGAAGGGGACTCAATGGTGCCTTCAGTGTGGAAAAGATAGCCTTGGTGGAAATCAAATGACATTTGTTCATCCAGCTATATGGGTACGTAATTGCCTCCTCTACCATTTTAGATCTAATAAGTAAACTTGTCTCTGTCATAAATGATATGTTGCCATATGGCAACATTTTACATTAAAGGTATATTATTAACATATTTTATTCAGCATATTATTTTATCCAAAGCAGCTTTGATTATTAGTGAAGGTGCATGAAGGATGTTTACGTATCTTATTTGGCAACACAAATGCATCCCCTGGTGGCCATAATAACGCACACCTAATAATCTGCATAATAACCCATAATATATCATAAATAGGCAACATATATTTGCTATACAAATATAGGCAAATGGGATAATCATATCCTGTATGGACACAAAATAAGGTGTTAGCATCGTAATACTAGTCAATGTATCACTAAATGGTTTCACTACATTTTAAAGAAAAAAGTTTGGAAAAAAAATGTAATAGAAAACTAACTAATTAACTCCTTAAAGTGAAATGTTACCTATGTTAAACCTCTGTGACTCTGTAGCCTCCTTACTTCATTAGTAAGTCTGTCCACTGACATTTGGCAAAAGAAATACGCTGCTGATCGTTGTTCTTTGAAATAGTTTTCTGAAACTTAAAGTATGTCCTGCTCACCATCTGTACTGATAAAATGTGACCATATTCTCAAGTTACTCCAGAATCAAATATTAACCAAGATAAATTAAATATACATTAAATGAAACTCTACAATTAGAAACATGAGCAACTTAAGAATACACACCTCCAGTAGAGACTGCAGATCAATACAACACCTACATGAACAATGGTTCATTCAAGCCAAACTTCAGTGCGTGGGCTCAATATTGATGTAAGGAAGCCACTATACTGTGCCAAGGGTTAAACATGTTTTTCAAATCCACTGTAAAATCCATTCTTAATCTTAATATCTTAATGTCAAGTTTAAATCTTTTTCTCCGAGAGCCACAGGACACGTGGCATTGTTGGTCAATAAGTGAACATTACATTAATTATGACCCATAACCTTTCCATGGGGGACCAAAGTTGCTTGATCATGCCCTGAGACAATCATCGCAATAAACCATCAATATCAACACACAATTGAGATTGATTGTTAAGGCCTTGACAACATACAGTATGTATATCAACAGCCAAACAAATGTGACTCAATACAATAGAGTCAAAACTAATATATAGAGTGATACCTTTTTTGTTTCCTAGGAGAATCTAAACTGTTCCTGTTTTGATGTGAAATAAACTGTGAAGTGTTCACATATTGGTTGGTGATGGGATGACGATTGATACCTTTGAATTTGCGTCCTTTTTTAGCGCACCATTTCTGGAGAGGGTTTACTGGTTTTCCGGGGGCTTCTTGACCTCCTCCTCAAACTCCACCTGCGTCTCAGCAGTGTCAGTCTCTGGGTTCTCCTCCTCATGGTTCTGCCCACCGAACCTGAGTTTACAGTGGCCGTTGACTTGCTCCAGTATGTCGATGGTGTGGTTGATGATGAGTGCCAGCCAGGCCAGGCCAAAGAAGATCCACGAGGCCATGAATACACTGTACCAGGTTGGATACACTTTCTCTGGGTTGCTGTCTGCAGATACATGCGCACTGATTAACTGTCTATATTTTATACTATCAATCTGTAAACACATCCAGACAGACAGACAATGGCAACAAAAAGAAGCCTTAGACTGTACTGTACCTGCCACATAGTCCCCAAAACCAATGGTGCTGAGGGTGATGAAGCAGAAGTATATGGCCTCTGCATATGTCCAGCCCTCGTTTAGCATGAACACCTGCATGGGCACCACAAAGAAAAGAGCCGTGCCGCACAAGTACGACACCAGGTGGACAGAAAACCGGGCACATTTCTGCAGGGACACATAGGATGGAGCCCATTAGAGCATTTACATGATTTAATTACACTCCTTTTTCCTGGAGTGTATTAACTTCAATCACTGGAGATTGTACTGTATGTTTGCTCTTGAGACTTGACGTGATGTTTAGGGAGTGACAAATAGTTCATATCTGTGCCACAGAAAGTACCAAACAACAGATACAAGCTATTTAAATATTATCAGGCTAAGGCGGAAAAGGCTTAGGAAATACATGTGCTTCTCTGAGAGGAAATATAATGTATGCCATTAAAAATAATACAAAATCTAATACCAGGGACACTAGTGAATGTTGTACAAATCCCAATTCATTGATACATCTGTGTATTGTGGCACTGTACAGTATGTCCTCACCCGATGTTTCGTCCGTCCATCAAGAAAGTCACAGATGTTCCGCTCTATAACTAGCATGTACTTGCCCACCCTGTTCAGCACCACCATGTTCAGGGGGATACCAAACAGAGCGAAGAAGACACAGAAGATCTGACCAGCTGTGGTGCGGGGACTAGTGTTTCCATAGCCTGGAACACACCCAAAGCCGTTAGCATATGATCCCACTGAGGTTAGCATAAAATGTAGCTTTCAGGGTGAATAGAACTATTAATAATAATATAAAAACCAATACCAACAATACTACTATTAATACTGCTACTGCTACTACTAATAAAACTGAGGAAATCAAGTACATTACAATAAACACTTAGATGTAATCTGCAACAATAAATTCTGGTTTACAGGATCAAGGCAGGTTTTATATTACTATGACAAAATATGCATTACAGTTCCACAAATCACACCTATAGTTGTCACTACTGTGGCAGCAAAGACGGCCGAACTTGTGAATTTCCAGAAACCATCTGAGGTGTAATTGCCTTTCAGACTCAGTCCAACCCGAGTTGCGTCTTGGACTACCTGAATCATAAATCATATATAATAATTTTACTCAAACTCTGTTCTGTAGCATAAAAGAAAATGCAAATATCAATAAAATTGTAGGCCTAAACTCCTATTTATGAATGCCTTTGTATTATTTATGCCTAACTTTCATATGAAAAGAAAAAAATATATATATAATTATATACTGTAAGTTATTTTGTTAGTAAATGACAAACTTAAATGTTTTGTTTGTTGTTAAATAATTTTTTTAATTTTATTTAGACTTGTTATGTTCTAAATAATGTTCTATTTGAAAGTTGTAACCTACAGTATATTTCACTTAAGCAATAGAAAAATATTGAATTGATAAAATACTGAAAAAAGTTAAAACTCCCAGATAATCAACTCTAGACACACTGAAATTGTATGATTATTTGCACACACTATGTGAGTTAGCATTATGCACTTATCATACAGTATGTACATACAAGTCACCACAGCAAGCCATTATTCAGTGCAATAATGGAAACAGTCAAAGGTCCAGAATAATTCCAGAATCATTTCCAATTTATGTAGCTCATCATTACAATGCTAACGAAGGAGGTATGGTTTTGAATTACCTGTACTAGATTCCCGCAAAAGTGTACACTGACAAACAACGATTCCTTTTTTTGTTTCCTCAGAGAATCAATCTTTTCAATTGCAGTGATTTTAGAATTTCAAATGTCCATATATTGAATTATTATAGCATGACATATTTGCCTGTACTGCTTATCATAATGCACTCCACTGGTCTAATTACCTGACAAGCAATGTACAGTATGTACTTGTGAACTGATCTTTGTCTTTTATTATATAAAATATTAAAGTTAACTATACATGTTTTTAAAGTTTATGAGCACCTAATAAGTCAACTGCATGATACAAATCATTATTTAGACGTGTGACATAATTGAAATGTCAAAAATTTAGAAATCCAGAATAAATATGGAATTAATTGCAGCATCATAACAAATGGGTAGTTTTGCATATTGTTTTTATGAATTAGCTCTAGATGCTGAGTGAATTGTTCTAAGATTGCACATATTTTCAGAACCAACTCAGAGCACTGACAGGCAAAGTAGGGTTGACTCTTTATGCAACTTGAAATTTGCATTGAACTCTACATAATTTTCATTCCTAAATAATAATAAATAACTATATTTGTTTATTGGTTATTGCGGTCTCTTATGAGTCCCAAATTCGTACAATCTGAAAACTGTAAAATGTTAAAACCTTACGGTTTCTGTGAATTTAAAATGGCCAACATATTACTTGATACTGTACTTTGTGTGTTTTGCACATTGTAGTTGTAAATGTTGTATACAAAAGTAAAGCAGTGTTCACAAGCAAAAACACTGTTTCACTAATACGACAGCTGAAACAATCTGTAGTGATCTTAGACAACAAAATGGAGGGCATAGAAATGATATAATATATATATAAACATTCTGTTCATATGTTTAAAATGTTTATTCTTATTTTCTAAAAAGTCATTTGCCTTGCCTCACCTGGGCCACTGCATCAAAGGCTTCTTGGTTCAGACAGGTGCAGTTGGACATGATGATCTGTTTCCTCACCAGTATATATCCAATATTTTCCCTTCCAAGGTCTCCTTCCAGCTTCCAGAACACCACCCCACCAATCAGAACATAGGTCATATAAATGACCCCCAACAATAGTATGGAGGGGACCCCTGCCAAGTTCAACATTTCGATGATTCCCATCTTGGTGGATTGGGAAGGCTTATCCATCTAAAATAACTGAGATTTTCTACCTATACAGCCAAGAATCAAGAAGCTTGTTCGGTGTTGACTTCTACTCTTTCTATGGAAGGCAAATTCATCTCCACCTGCACTCCTGTTTCAGTCTCTCTGCAACAGGCCATGCAAATCTGCTTTGTCAGAAGGAGAGGCAGTATTTAGGTAAGGCTCTTCCCTAACATTTCACATATGCATTCCTCTCTATAAGGTAGTGGTTCTCAAACTGTGGGATGAGACTCAATACCCGCCAAAGGGGCGCAAGTTGCTTGTAGGAGGGTCATAGAAGAATATGAATAGGAAAGGTTCACTTCTATAGCCTGTGTGATAGCACCTCTACTGTACATCCCCAGGTCGATGACCCAGCTAACTCATATCATATATCATATCTAAAATGTAACCATCCAGAACAGGGTGGTTGCACGGGGAGGGGAAGAGAACAGTGAGCCTATGAAGAACATTGGGATATATAGATCACTAGATGATGCAGGCAATACTGAATGCTGAATCATCTCAGGTTGGGAATTGTTTAAGAGGCACTGATTCTGTACGGCTTGATCTTCAAGATGAACTAATTGCCCAGCTAGCGTTTTTGAACCAACATCGGGATTATGTCAAGATTTCATGTTAAGGGTTCTATTTCACCGACAACCGCTAAATAGCACATCCCGCCTTATCAATATTCCTCAGTCATTTATGTGGTAACACGTTTCACGCTTGAAGAGAAGCAGAAGTCATCTCACATGATTCCCGCGATGTTTCTGGGACAGGACCTGTATTTTATTTGTCCTCTCAGCTCCACTGTGTCCGGTCTCCATCTGGATTAATGTGTTTGTTTTAGATAGTCCTTCACGCCCAATTGCCTGGAGCTTACCGTCAGTACACAAACACAGATGTAGACGGACATGGGACACACTCAAACACGCGCTGTGACTATAGTGAGGGTTTGATAAAGAGAGAAAAATAGTTATATAATCTCACATCATTATTTTCCAGATTAGAAATCACAAATAGTAATGAGAAAATAAGAAGCACACAGACAAACTGTCTATTTCGTGTATGAATGCTCTTCAGTTCGTTAGATATTTGACCCAATGGTCATCTGTCCTAAACCTTCCTCCAGGTTACCAGATGACACCTCCTCCTCCTCCACTTGTTTCTTGAAGCCTGGATGTCTTAAAGCGATCACATGCTCCATGATTCTGGCCCCAAGGTTGAGGACAAGAGCCAGCCAAGCCAGGGCAAAGATGATCCATACGCCCGCTAGGCTGCGGTACAAAGAGATGTAGTGCTTGTCTGGATCTGCACCTAAATCAACAGTTCATAAACCACTTCAACTGAAAAGAACATGGATATAAAACCAAATGCAGACCAAGGACAATAGATCTCTTTTACATGGTCTTGGTAGGTAAACTTTCTTTCCGTATGACCTGTAAACTGGAAAAATAATATCACACAACTGCTAAAGCCTCTGTCCACACTGGAATCAAGAGTTATTGTGGCATATTAGACTGGATTTTAAGACTAGGCGTCAACATACCGTGTCTTTTATCCACATTGCTCTTTGTGCTTCACAGCTTCATTCAATTTAGAAGCTGTGTTCAATGTTTACCTTGCTTTACGATAATCATAAAGATACTGTATACCCCCAAAAAAACAAAAGGCAACCTATCTATTTGACAGATGGAGAGAGAAGATTGTGGGATCTTTTGTCACTTCCATTGTTTTTGTTAGCTCAACTTACCAACGACATAGTCCCCAAATCCGATGGTGCTGAGGGTGATGAAGGCATAATAGAAGCCCTCTCCATATGACCAGTCTTCCACATAGCTGAACAGCAGCGGAGGAATGGCCAAAAACAGCAGGCTGCCAGTGATGAGGAACAGAGTCACAGCCAGGAACTCCATGGACTGCTACAGAGCAAGGATAGGTTAACACCTTGGATTGAATAGGATATGATGGCTAATGCGCCAATTTACAGAAGCAACCGACATCCATACCATGTGTGGAAGTGATACCATGCCCCTCTCTAGGCGACCGAGGTGGACAGTGAGACATTTCCCCAGTGTTTTGAGGAAGGCGAGGTTCAGTGGGATTCCACAAAGTGCATAGAAAACACCCGCGACCCGACTCTGGATAAGCGGATGAAGATGGATGGATGGATGGCATAGAAAACACAGAAGACCTGGCCCGACACAGTACTGGGAGAAAGGTTTCCATAGCCTGTAAGGTAAAGTGATGATCGTCTGATAGGATAAGGACTCCCATTCTGTATGCATGTTACTGGCCATACAGTATGTATGTCATGGCATTAGTTACAGTATTAGCTTTGATTGTCTGTAGGCTACAGTACACCTTGACTGGAGTAGAATGTATTCCTTCAATAGAAAAAAAAAAAACACGAAATTAATTCTTCATGTACAAGATCATGCAAAGACCAGTGTTTTCTTTATTCTTCTTATTAACACTATAACTACCAGAATTCTATAACTACTAATGGCCATAAGCCATGAGTTATTCTGACCGCTCAAACATGATTTTCATATAATTTAAATAATCAATATAAATTCTAAGAATATATTGACCTGTAATGTTAGAATAGGTAATAATAAACATCAGGACATTACATTTGAATTGTAATGAATGTAAAAACAATCATTAGAACACAATGAATGTCAAAGCATCCTTTCATTTTTCATGCAGTCATTTTGACGGTCACAGGAAAATAACATGAAAATACAAGAAACGGATTCATTAGGATATCATGTTTATTATTACCTATTATAACATTACAGGTCAATTTATTCTTAGAATTTATATTGATTATTTTAATGATATGCAAATTATGTTTGAGCGGTCTGAATGGCCATTATAGGTAAAAATACTTACAAATCTTTGTGATTTATCGTGATCGTATTTTATCATTTTAATAAAATAACAATGTTAAAATAAAAATACACACATTTAGGAAAAGTCAGGGTCCTATATAGTTACATGGAATATATTTAAACATAGCTTACAATGCAAACATTTTTAAAAAGTTAAAAATTACTGCCTTTCTTGGTACTTCTACTGTTAAACCTTAGGATTTACATTTCCTTTCACATACAGTACTGCAGTGTACCCACTGCAGCACATCCAAGCACCCTAGTGGTATGTGTACAGTACATGTGAGAAACATAGATATGCTACAGTAGCCTATGTATTACAAGGCAAGCCTTCACTGCAAAAACTATATCTAACTTAGTGTGATAATCTTGTTTTTAGATTTAAAATCTAGTTGGACTTGTTTCTAATATAAATGGCTTATTTAGTGACTTAATTTAAGTAAATGTGCACTAATTTAAAGAAATGTTAAGTGAATTTCAATTACAGCAGCCAGTTGTGCTTGTTTTAAGCAGTAGTCAGCTCATAACTAATATATTTGCACTTATATTTGATAGGGCGTGTTTATTGTAGTGTTTCTGGTGCCCTTGCAATATCAAGGTTTTATTCATATGGTGTAGGCTGCTATACTCTATGTGCATGGCCTAATTGACTTACATGTTACTTGACGGAGACAATATCATGTGTATGAAACATTTACTTATGTGCTCACCTATAGTTGTGACCACTGTGCCAGCAAAAAAAAAGGAGCTACTGAAATCCCAGTTACTGGGATTGGTGGAGTTTCCAGAGGGATTCACACCCTTTTCCCATGCATCCAAAATCACCTGCATACATTAAGAATAAAGATGTATTGTAGAAATGACATAATCTGCTCTGGTTGATTCAGGCAGATTGCTACAATAGAATGTATTGCTAT
>JAOEGT010045719.1:0-21061 GCA_025447795.1 Speoplatyrhinus poulsoni
GGAATATTTTGCGATTAAAATGAAAGTTGATTTTCATAGTTTGTATGTGTTTATATTAAGCCTCTAAATCCTTTAATGACATGTTAAGACGAGAATTACTGATTTCCCTTGACTATCCCTTTAAATCAGTTACACAGACAATTAAATTGTCAAAGCAAAACAAGGCTACTGCAAAAGATGTATGGTTTGCTTTGCACAATGCCATCATTATGTCAGCCTCCAGTCACATCTAGATGCCATGACAGCAAAGACCTGTTATTCCACTTTACTTACTCAAAAGCCTAACTTGACCTTTTCATTAAACACCAGATGAAAGGACACCGATCAGAACTCCACAGTTGGAGGGTGATCGCTAGAATGCGTCAATAGGAATGTATTGAAATGCTTTTCATGGGATGGTCACCTTAGTTCCCTTGTGTTGGCCCTGTTCCGCAAGATTAATTCCAATCCATATTAATTAATGTTGATCAATGTTGCCGCCCCCCCCTTCCCTTCAGAGGAGCAGTATAACCTAATGAAGTTGATAAAGTGCGTTGTTTACGGTGGGCACATCATTTGCAACATTCTGGGAAAAGCAACAAACTAAGTTAGGTTTTTGTGATAAAACACTTTTTTATTCAGTCTTCTACACAGAGTAAACCTTAGAGATGCTTCTTTGCGATGATGCATGTGAAATAGGCCCACACGTTAGTTATATTACCTGTAGTTAATAATAATATAGCTTCATTAATAATACATCAATAATTGGTGCTTTGATTTTAGGCCTGACAAGCATTCTGATTATCAAGCATTGATTATTTATTTATTAATCAATAGTATTGTCAATGCTTGCTAATCAGAATAGCTAACTCAAACTGATCCATTATTAATCATATACAGGGTTGGGAAGTAACTGATTACATGTTCATCAGTTACATGCAATTTATTACAAAAAAATATATATAATTATTCCATTACATTACCACCTTTAACACTGTAATCGGATTGCCTGGATTTATGAAAAAATTGATTACTTCTAGGACTATTTTCAGATTTAAAAAGGGATGTTTGCAGAAGAAAAATGCATATTAAAACAATTAATTGTTTTATTATTGACCTTTCATTAACTGAAAAAATTCCTACTTTAAGCTGCCCTCAGCAGCATATACAAAGATATGGCGTGCCAGCGCAGTTTTTAAGGCCGTTTAAAAATTTTTTTTTAGGGCAAAGTAATTAAAACGCAACGGAAAATAATCAGATTATATTACTACATTTAGGCAATCCAAAAATTACGTTACTGATTATAATTTTAGTCTGGTAACTAGGAATGTAACAGATTACATTTAAAAAGTAACCTACCCTACCCCAATATCAGCCACAGCTGTGCTCATGGTCTACCATGATGCATCTCTAAACATGCTCTATTTTACCATCCTGAGAATACGCGTGTAGCTTCTCCCATCTGTACATTAGATTGCATTAAGTTGTCTGAGAACATGTGAATAATCTATATACTGTATATAAATGGATAAACCCATAGCTTTTCTCAAGAGTGTATTTGAACACTGCTCTGTGCTGTCTCTTGCAGTCTTCATCTTTGCAGTACCTCACTTGGCCTGTAACGCCCCCCTATGCCCCCTATCCATTAGTACCGGATAAATGTGTGGCTAATATATTTTTATTTGATAACATTTTTAAGAATGCACCCCCCTGTACAGTTGTCATAGACGGGAAAACTAGCTATAAAGACCAAACCTATTTTTTAAAATCAGGCTGTAAACACATTTATTTTTGCTGTAAAGTTTGACATTTTTACATTGGAGTCTATGGGAATTGACTCACTTTTGCAGACTGAACTGCAGGATTTGGGCCTATGCCACGCTAAGCCATTAAAATAATTATTCACAGATTCATATATTTATAGGTTGTAGTTATGTTAATGTATATTTTACATTTATTTGGGTGACCCCTTGCAAAACCTCTGAGGACCCCCTAGGGGGTCCCGGACCCCCTGTTGAACACCACTGCCTTGACTGCCAAGGACATTTCATACAGGTTCTTCTCAAAAGGATCCTCCCCTTCCCACCCACCACACCCCCCCATCACCCCCTCTTGCTCCACAGTCTCGGCTGCCGAGCATTTCATTTTCCTGTAATAAGCTTTATCAATAATTCGTCCAAGCATGCCATGCTCTGCAAATGGAGTGATGATTACTTGTGCAGACTTCTAATTACCCTGTAAATGAGAATAAAATTACCAATACATCAACCTGGAGCCAGAGAATGTGTATTTGCACTAAACCACGGAGTCTAGACAAACCCCTACAATAATAATGCTTGGGTAAATCAAAAGACCCCCATGTTTTCTTTAAATAAATTAGATGAAGAAGAAGAAGTTGTGTTTTTTTATTGGGTTCTTGCAGCCATATGGCAGGAAGTACACTATTTTAAAAGATTGTATGCCTGCAGGTGTGAATAACACCCTGACAGGGTGGTAGACCCATATTCACAGCTTGTCCCAGTTCATTCTCCTTGACAGCAGCATCTGTTGTTCGTGTTGCAAGCTACGGTATACTGTACATCTGGGTTTCTCTGTGTGCGTACGCTTCTACAATACCGCCCATCTTCTGCTGCTGTTTGCAACTATACATCATCTTCGCCGCTATGCCGACAAGCATAAATCAGGAAAAGAAGTATGCCATCATGTCTTGGAATGATGATAAACATCTGTATTTGTGTCTGTACATTTGTATTTTTCTTTAGGCGTTCCTGCTTTTATCTTTCTTGAATTATTCCATTGTTGTTTTGGTTTGAAACTACAACAGTGCATGCCCTCCCATTCTGAAGACTGAGCGGTTCTCTATACAGAGAGGTCCTATAGTATTAGTCCCTTCTCTGCTTCTTACCCTAACAACAGCACACCCTTTTGTAGACAGATATGTTTCCATATAAATGTGAGCAGAAAGTGCGGTCTTTCGTGGGCTGTTTAATACAATCGAAGAGAGCGTACCATTAAAATAACATAGGATGTAGCTAAGACGGATGAGTCATTTATGACACTGGAACAACATCCATGCTATGTGTGCACAGTGACGTGGCTGCTCTGATCCAATCAGCTGTGAAGAGAGCTACAGTAAGTTCTCGATGCCCCGCAAGTCCGAATCCATGTGACAGTTTGTGAACGCCTCCCACACTCCTGCACGAATAAGACAGAACACCGCTGCCCTAAATATAAGAGCAAAGACAAAACAGAAGTTTTGCTGCAGCTGGGAGATAGTAAAGTTTTGGAGATATTATTTTATTATTTCAGTTCTTTAGTGTGACTGCGGTAACAAAACACACACTCAATGTCAGAAAAAATAAATGTTATAGAAAAGTAAAAAAATATATAAAAATGCACACGCCTGGAATTAATTATATTGCTGCAAACCATCTTTGTAGCCCTGCCTGCAGAGTGTAATCTCAGTGAGGTAAGAATCCATGACAAGTTATAAAGTTTTTAATTATGTATGTTAATTATGTATTAAGCATTGAAAATGAAGTACAGTTTAACAACAACACATTTCATGATTGCTTTTGCTATTGTATAGGTCAAAATATTACTTTAATATTGGAAGTGTAGTCTTTAACCCACCCGGTGGATTACAGTAATACCGCAGTCAGAAACTAATGAATCACATTATAATTAATATTACAGTCATGCTTTGTGAATGTAAATGTAATTATGTAATTAATTCCGATGAAATGTGAATCTTGCCACTGTTTGAGTGTTTGAACAATAGGGACACAGTTAGTTTCCCGTGGACATTATGTCCCTCTCGGACATGCAGAGTAAAGACTCTCTGCTGGGTTTGTGTGAAACGCCTTTGGGAAATGTTATCTGACAAGGGAAAACAAAATGGGTCTGGATTCCTGTAATTGTTAGTCTCAACCACTCATAACAATTTACCCAGATGCTGGAAGTGAAGTGCACGTTACACCAGGCTGGGCGCTACCCTGTGACAAATATCCCCATACTGCAAATGCAAACAAACGTTGCACTTGCTTTCCTGCCCGATTCATTAGATATAGACAGTAAAAACTGCTTTTCATTATTCTTCTTGTTTTCTTCATGCAATCAATTACTGGGCATGTGGCTAAAAACAAAAACAACAGCTTGAAAGCCAATCCCACAAAGCAGCCACTGTACACGGCATCTTGTTATAACCTACAGTTCCTCCGGGGAGAAAACAGACAGCAGTAGATGCTATAGATTGTGTTATGGGCTGTAAACGTTATGCGCCTCATCATGTCCCGTCCGAAGGCGCTCAATGCAAGACGGGTTAATTTTAGCGTGTCGTGGTTTGCCTCGTCTAGCAACGGCTTCGCTTGGAGCGCAGCGTGCACTGTGCATGACAAGGCACTATAGAAAGAGGACGATAATGGATATCTCTACGGAGGCTCAGATGAGATCAGTGAAGTGGGAACCCAGCATGGGTCTCCATTAGAAGCAGCAGAAAGGGGATCCTTATTTTCCTCCTTCCACAATATGTGCGTGTCTGCAGGAGGGCCCAGATTGATTCATCAGGCCCGCACAATCAATAGTAACCTGCTAGAGTTGTCACTCATGGCATGAGAGCCACAGAAGCAATAAACCCACCCGAGTCCAGGGTAAACAGATGGAAATGCAGGCGTTGGATTGTCGAAACAAAAATATCACTGTACTGTATCTACGCAAGTAGGACATGGATGAAAAATACAATAGCGGCTGCTGTTTTGTCCCCCATTTCAATTGACGGTGTTGTGTGGATGCTTTTATCCAAAGCAACATGAGTACAGTTTGTTTTAACTATCTTGGCCAGGTCTCCATTGAAAAATAGACTTTTAATCTCAAGGGACACCCTGTTTAAATAAAGGTTAAATAAATAAGAAAAGTAATACAATTACAAGACTCAAAGAGCAGGCAGGGGTTAGGCATCTCGCTCCAAAGATGCTCACAGATAGGCTGGGCAAATCTGGGGTCGAGATCAAGGCCTTTTCGCCTAGGTCATCCTGCTTAACATTCTACTTCAGCAAGCTGGGATGATTCTTTGCAGGTGTCGGGGGATAAAATGCCCTGCGGAAAACTCTAGTGTATTTTCTCTCTCGTGCGTAGCCACAGCTAAACCCTTAACACGTGCCAAGGCACTGTTTGCCCCAGAGGTACACCTTTTGGTCATTTCCCTTTTTCCACATGTGGCTTTGAGATAAGCACATTGTATATCATGGCTCTGTGTTTGGTTTGACAGTTGGGATGGCACTACGTATCACATCACCTTCCTCAACCCCGGAGCAAAGTTCACTGAAAAGCTGTCTCATTTACAAACCGAAATGTGTTATTTATTGCAAAGCTGTTTTACCATTAGTGAGCCAATGAGCAATGTATTTTATCTCTTCAATGCAATCAATTGCACAGTTGTTCAAACCACCACGCTCTCCATTTTCCGATTTTACGATTGTATATTGCCTTTAAGAGACAGCCCTTCAGAAGGAAATGAGCAATTGTCACTAAATGAAAACCATGTGGCATTTTAAATCACCGTCTGTCGATATTAACTACACACAAATACTGTGAAAATGGAGCTGCTCTTTTTTAATCTTTATGTTCACTTAGAAATTAAAATCAATGTGTACAACTAAAAGCCGGGCTAAATGTGTGATGAAAAGTTAAAAAAAAAAGTGGTAGTTGTGGTAAATCTATGAAGTGGACATAAAGTCAGTGTAATGTAGGTTACCTATAGTGTACCTTTAACTTAATAAAGAAAAATTGTCCTCTGATATACAGTATTACACAAACAGCCATTGCTTTGCAGCGTCTTGGTGTTTCCATATGAAGGAAAGGGTTTTGTGGGTTCTGGTGGCCTGGTTCTTTCCTGAAGCAGAGCCAAAGGCCAATGTGTAAAGATAGCTCACGGCTGCACTATAAACAAACCGATACTGAGGTCAGCAAAAGGCTAGCCACCACATGGAGGTGTTTTAAAATCAATGAAGCTGTGCTTCATCTTCATTTCTTAACAGATGAGTGAAGAAATTAGAGAAATGCAGTCTAGTTGAATCCCAGTGATTTCCCCTTTTTGAGCTCCTTCTCATATTCAGGATTTATACAGGATTGAGGTGTTACATTTGTGGATAACACTATAAATTACATTTAATGGTATAGTCAGCTATTGCAAGCTAAAAGTAATTGTAAACTGTAAATTGTCAAATTCATCAAATGTCTCGCTATCTTACCGTTATTTGTGCATGTTGAAAAAAAGTAATCCGATACTTCTACACAGCCCTGGCTCCATAAATAGGAACTCAGACAAAGTGGCGAACACCGTTCACATCGACAAAGCCTTAGTATCACTGTACCACAGTACTACGCTTTGCTTGGCACTGCGTTTCAATGTGTGATGCAGCACTGCGGAGGGAAATTGTTTTGATTTGAGCTCGAAGTTAGCAAGCGTTCTCCAGATGGACTTACCCTGCCTTTAAGTTGTCTTCAATTGACATGTCTTATAAAGAAGAGGTTAGCGATTGTAAAATAATACACTTTTTTTGTCAAATGAATCTACTCTCACGGTTTGATAGTTGCCCATTCTGTGTGTGTTGCTTTTCTAACAAGCCCTGGCTCAATGGGAACATTTGTAAATGAGCATTTTGTTGGTGCTATATGTGCTTTGCTAGTTAGTTACAGTGTCTTGTCACTATCCTGTAGGCTATGTCTTTTGACTCCTAGTATCTGCAATGAGAATAATTCCTGTAAGGAATTCATATTTAACAAAGGTTGACATTTGTTTTCTATTGCATTTTAAAAGGTTTCCATACACTTGCATGTATGACTCAGAATACCTTTTAACAATGGTCCTTGTTAAAATACCTTTTAACATCAGTCGAATAGTTTAGTGGTCCAGGAGTGATGTTCCCTCCAAGAAATTCCCTCCGTAGACACAGCAGGTAGAAGCGCCTGATCAAACACAGGAAAATATATTTTAACACCCAAAGCCTTGCCGTGGCATTTCAAGATATTCTACCAAATTACCCTGAGATGGTGGTTAATGGCAGAAGATGCTTTGAAGTGGAACAATAGTTGAGTCATTGATCCATGTCAAAATCTTGCATACCAAAAAAGGAAAGTTTGTCTCAATCTCTCAGATAACACAGACGGTATTAAGAGAACATTTACTTTGTGAATAACTTGTCTTTATGCATCGCTAAGAGCCAAGATAATGCAAGGCGACCGCCATGGGATGTTTTTCTAACTTGCACCGTCTAAATACGAACTAGGTGTTATGCTAAGTGACTGGAGTATCCAGCCTAGCCAGATGTTCCCGTCTAAGCCTATTTTTTTTTCTGCATTTCAATGAATGCTGTAATAATGAGTGTAAATCAACATTCCCCTGTTCCACCCTGTTATAAAGCGACCACAAAGCCTGTCTGCCTCAAGCAGGGGATTCTAATGCTCTCCTAGCATCAAGCAGGGGTTTCTAATGCTCTCCCAGCTGACCATGGCTAAATGGTATTTGTGCTCCGCTGAACACTAATCCTTCTGCCAAGATAAGGCCCATTATAGCAGGGTGTAGAGGCGTCCAGTTTGGTTTGAACAGATGCTGAACCCGTCTGTAGACAGCAGCGGCCATGCTCCTGTGGGACATCATGGTGGTTGAATTATGCCTATCCTTCCATGTTTTCCTGCCCGACGATAATGTTAGCGCTCAAGTGTGTGACATTACTCACACACGCCATGTGTGAATATAGTTTTCTCAGTTTTCCTTGACAGAAGAAAAAAAAAATGTGTTAAAAAGTGGATTTGTGCTTCTCACTGTAGACTGAATATGTAAAATGAAATCCCCAATCTGTTGCTGTTATTATAACGTAAATATAGGAAAATATATATTGTTATATACTGCATACAGTAGGTGGACGAATGTACTGTATCAATAATAGAATGTATCAATAAATAGAGAGAGGAGAGCATGAGAGAAAACGTTTTGAAGTTTTCTCTGAAGTTACTTATGCTGTTGTTGAATATGCTGTTGTATGCAAATTTACAATTTAGATTTTTTTTTTATTGCCCAAAAAAGAAGAAAAAGTAATTGCTTTCATGGAGCTCATTTGGAAGGAACAGTTCTGTCACCCACACAGCTGTGTAGAAATGTAATCGTTCGTGTGTGTGTATGCAAGAACGTGCTTTCCTTTAAACTTTGAAAATATAAAATCGCGCTGGCTGCTCAAAATATTTGGGAACTGTTTTAAATGCATTGTGAAAATGCCGTGTATCATCAGGCGTAGCTTCAGTTTTAATAGTCTGAGTGTCAAGCGAGAAAATACAGATGGAATATTGCTGTTGACACCTCAAGACAAGAAAAATTGAAAGGAAATGGCCTACCTTCTAGTTCAACAGAAATTATATTTGTTTATTTTATTTTATTTATTTATCTGGATGTTCAAGGAAGATCAAGCTGTGGAAGCTTTAACTTCTCATTAGTGAGATTGTTTTTTGCAACACACACACACTGCACCTCGGTATAGCACTATTCCCAGATTGAACACCTGCAGCTTTGTGGCGGCAAACATCGACAAACAAGCGTTTTCCCGCCCCTCCCGACACAACATGTCTCCCCCACGTAATGTTGTCACGCCGCTCCTCTGTTGATCTTCCAAAGGAGCGGCGTCTTTCACACGCGGGGTGCACGGGAAAACCTTCAAAGGGTACTCGCTTGGGAATAAATGACAATATTTTGTGTAACACAAAAAAGGAGTGCATGGGAATGCCGCTCCTCCATAACAAAGTCAGTGCTTTCTCATCCACACACACTTTGAGCTCTTGCTGTAGCGCCAAGCCATGTGGTGTTTGCGTGGGTAAGGATTACAGTAATCTAATATGGATGTCAGTGTGGAGGCACGCATATTAAATTCATAGTAATACTTTTTTTTTTAAACACATAGATCCCATTGATGTGAGGTTACACAGATGTACAGTAGGAGCATTACTGTAGGTAGGTGGTGGGACTATGTGTTACCACATGCCATTGGTTTAATGAGACCTCATTCTTGTGCACTCTCAATAACATTTATATTGAGGTCTTTATTTAGGTCCATGTCAACATTTGGAATGAAGAAATCAAAGGTGTTCACAAATCATTGACATCTTTCCACATGGAAACAAATTATACATTTTTCATATCTGGATTCAGTGAAATCAGTAAATGTAGATTTCATTTACATTCTTCATTATCATTCTTAATTAAAACTGATATGGTAATTTTTTTTTACGCTGCCATTCAAGCAGCCCTGAGGTGTTTTTAAACTATTTTCCAATCAGTCTCTGTTTTTGTGATGGCTGTATGCATCAGCCATAATAACATTAGACTGGCTGTGATAAAGATGGCCGTTTCATTATAGCGATTCAAAATGCTTGCCACCAGGTCAAACTTGCTGAAAAATCTGACAAATCGATTTTACGCCATAAAGTTATTGTTATATTATCTCTGTGCAATACAGCTTGCAAAACAGCTCACTACCACTATTATTCTCTTAGATACAAACATAAAGAATATTACCAATCACAACCATGAATACACAACCAGAAGAATTAACTGACTATGACGGGCTATTCATTTGTAATTATCAGTTGCGTATCCACCATGTATACAGAATATATATCTCAGAATAAAGACAGACTACACATTAATGTCAAACCATGAAAGTTGTAACAACAAAAATGAGAAATTAGGACAAATCTCTAATTTGATGTCAAAGGTTTATGCAGCATATCCTTGTATTGTAGTCTGATTGATTCAGATTTTAATTTAAATTGTAATTTTAGTCAAACCCAGGAAGCAGAACATTACAGAAATACTTTAATTTTAGATTAGGGCTGTGAGTCAGATCCACTGTCGAGCATTTTATCTGTATGCATCACATAAATAAAACTACATTTGCTCTCTTTATGAATAACATTGGTCATGCTTAGAATAACCAGTTCCAGACATTCACGTTGCTGTTCACTTAAAGTGATGCTTAATTGGTTTGTTTTTTGTGAAAGGTATTTTTCCACCATTTAGGTCACTCATTTATATTTTCCAAAACATTAAATTAAATAAAAAACAGGATTTGTTTTACTTAATTGCTGAAATTATGCAGATGTATTCAAAGGATGAAATGAGGTGTCTGTCATTTGAATGTGTAATGGAAATATAAATAATGAAATTGGACTAATAGCGTAGCAAGGTGTCTACACTCAAGTACTCCTGAACATGTCTGAAAATGTTCTTTGACATTAGCAGCGCATATAGTATTTCACACTGTGAACACATCTTCTCAACATATGTAAAGGCCCATTTAAAATAATATTTAAATGATGTTACTCAATATGATGCTATGTGAAACCTCTCAAAAAATGTAAAAGTTAATATTTTAGCTAAACGCTGACTTTTCGGTGCTGTGTGTAAGATTTAGAGCTGTACATTTAGTGCAAACTTACAGTAGAATCCATCATTGACTGAAACGCTTTGTTGATATAGCCCTCCCTCTGTTAAAAGTCTGGTGAAAGAATTCAGCAAATATATCTTGCCTGTCAATCACATGAATGCCCAATCACAGCTGCAACAGGTTTGTCAATAGAGCGTAACAGTGACCGCCCACTTTTTTGGGGGCTCTGGTGCCAGAAGTAAATTCCCCATTTATTTTATCCATTGACTTTTTATAAATTCCTTAAATAGAGAGTTTAAAGCCTGGAACCAAGCCATCCATCTTGAATAATCATGACCATAAACAGCCAAAATATGTAATTAAAACATAAAATGGGGGAGGAGTGGGGGGTGGGGTGGACATTCTACAGTTTAGCTCTTCATTGACTTTGCAATGCATTGTTAATAGAGCCAGTGTAACCTAGCGGTGGCTAGCCGGTAGTGCGCAAGTCTCACTTTCCGACACCTCAAGGACACTTTGGCGACGCACGTCAAAGCCCTTTGGGTTGTGGCGTGTCTTAGGCATCGGCCGCTCTCTGCAATGGGATAACGGGGTTTGTGTCCCGTGTGCGACGGACTTGTTGCACCAGGAATAGAAGAATGAAGAGGAATGAAAGAGGTCACTATGCCTTCCCTAACTACTGTCTTATAGGACTATTAAATGATTAAGAAGATATAACCAAATATGACCAATAAATCACCCAGAGTTCATCTACAGTAAGTGCAGCAGAAACCACGTTGACATGCTGATGGTGAAATCCAAAGTTTTGCGTGCGTAGACTAGAGAGTCATCAACTGATAAGGAAGCGCACTCAGTTGGCTCGCCTGTATCTACAACCGACACCTGCAGGCTCTGCCTTTGAAACCGTGTTCCTCGGGGAGCAGCGGGACATCTCAACTACGAGCGCCATTCTCTCATGGGCAACGAGGTGTCTTTGTGATGTGATGTGGGAGAGATAACCCCTCTATATCTGGGCAGCACCAGAGAGAGCTTCCCCTCCTCCTCCTAAAGCTATGGTGGGGTCTCCTGATCGTTGCGCCCAATATCAGATAACCAGACAGTTGAAACTCCCACAGGAGACACGTTCCCGCTGAAATCTCCAGCGCTAGGCTTATATCAGATATCGAGAATTCCTCCTGGCCTTGATCTAAGGCTAGCATCAACATTGCCTCCACACACGCTCAGAACGGTTCACCGTGCAGAGGAAGCAAAAGGTTGTAAAAAAGCCCACATGGAGAAGAGATGTTCAGCTGGATTTTTAAAAAACGTTGAGAGAGTGTGAATTTTGATACATTGTGGTGTGAACATGTAGAACAGACACATACAGCAGTTTATTGTGTAGAGAGGACAACAACTCTGGCGGGTGAAACTTTAATGAGACGAGACACGGACGCGCTTGTTTCTAGACGTGGACATCGTCTGATCTCTATCCAGATTTTCTCAATAATCCTGCCGTTGAATGAAGTGGCAAGAACCCTGTGTGATGGAGTAAACAACCTGCTCAGCTGTGATCTCCTCTGTGCGTCTGGTCTAATCTAAAATAATATCCGTGTATTCCTTGTTACTGCGTTGAAAGCCCACACACGCATGCACATACAGACACAGACACACAGAAACTATAACTGGAAAAATTACCTGTGTGTAAAAAGATGCTCAAAGAACCTTTGAGCATTATATATTACATAAGATTATCATTTCCATCGTATCAAACCAAAGACCAACCGACTCAATAAATATAGTAACCAAAACAATGTTTCAGCCAGATATTTTTGTGAGTATTTTAGATTAACCAGAATTTGCTGCTTCATTGTAGAGGTACAGTAGTTCATATGGTCCTACAATGGACCTGTTTCGTTCCACCTCTGACCATGCCCGTGTGGCTGATAAAAGTGCTTGTGATGGCCGTGGTGTTTTGTAATCACCTGGCTGGTGGAAAATGGTTCTCTGTGAATATACTGTAGTTTGGCCCCATGCTGTGACTGAAGCCGGGGTCTGGGATTGTGCAACTGTACCGCTGCATCGGTAGAATCTTTGTAAGGGAAAATAAAGGGAGATTACAATGACCTGCATATGCTCAGAACCCAAGCTGCTGGAGAAGTGATCACTTAGCATGGTATTCTGTCTCCTCTTCTCTTTACACGTCATTTTCACTTGAGCAAACCAAAGCATGGCTCATTTCACCTCCACTCCCATATACTAGAGTAAATTGCTGGTGACTGTGGTTTTCTGCTGAATGCTGTGAGCCATTTGCTTTCTTTTACTGCAAAATAGCAGTATATTAAATACATTATGGATCGGTATTTATGGCTCGATATAGTTCTTGAGCTGCTTGGTACTCTGCCATTAAGCAAGATTGCTGCAAAGTAACTTTAGTAAACTTTGAGACCTTAAGCAAGTTGAATCCATGTACTGTACCAATGCAAAAACGATCACACATAACTTATCACACATCACATTATTCTACATCTTTATTTATATAGAACTTTTCATACAGAATTGCAGATGTACAGAGAGGGAATACATTTACAGTTGTGCTTCCCATAAACAAATACAGAAATACAGAAAAACATTAATAAAAATGGTTAAAGGAATCAGAAAAAAAAAGAAATCAAAGAAAAATGTAAACAGGTGCATAAAATAATACAATAAAGATATATAACATGATACTAAAATGACATACATTTAACAAAAAGACTTTTCAGGTGGATGCATCACAGACCACAGATGGCAGAGCACAGATAAATAATGTTAGGTCGTATTAAACGTTGCTGAATATGGGCAGCAAGCACGTAAAGTTAAATGGGTAACAGGAGAACTACAAATTTAAATAGATGTTCAGAGACAGATTTTAATTAATTAATCAGGACAGGGATAGAATATAGAATATATTGTGTCACAGCCGAGGAGCCTGCTGCTATAGATAGCCACACGCCTTCGCTGAAACCCACTGGTCTCCAGTGAAGCAGTCCTCTGCTTGACAGGCAAGCCTGAACATTGCAGGCATTAAATTGCTGTCAGCTCACACTCAGAGGTCAAACGCCAGACTATCGCTTGTCAGACACCAACAGGGATGATCACCAAGGCAAAAGGGGAAAAGGGGGGAGCAGAATAAATAACTTTCTGAGGAATCGGTGTGGCTGAATATTCCCTGACAAAGTCAAAATCCATCAATGGTTTTTTGAGATTACAAAAACTCTGTGGATGTCTTTGTCTTATAATAACTATGTTTTGTTGGGAAATTAATGCATATCCTTCGAATCGTGAGTTAATCTGGTTATCCACTAATTAAGACGTTAAATCATACTATCTGGCAATGATGGGTAGTATAGAGGAATGAGGATTGTAACGATGTTTGTAATGACAGTACTTTAGTATTATACTGTATATTTCTATATTCTACTATACATTATATATTGAAAATGGAGATCTGTCTATCCTCACTTATGGGCCAATAAACAATTAATGAAATAAAAACATGAATAAAATAAAAATGTTTTAAAAAAATAAAAAGAAACATGCCAATACCTGTATGCTACAGTACAGTATTTCAGCTAATTATTATGGCTGTTTATTTAGTTAGTTTTATTATCTGTATAGCAGATAATAAAGAAATGTTATCTGAAAATGGAAAGACTATAGGTTTCTGCACACTGATGAACATAACATCCCTGTTCCTACATTAAAACGTTCAAATATGGCAGATGTGCGTGAAGCCCCTAAAAACAGATGAAAGCTGTTTGTCTGATGAAAGTCACGTGACGTTTGCGATGTGTTGTTTCCTAAGACCCTAGCAGGCCTCCATTATTTTCCATGTGCTGTAAATATCACAGCGCAATGCCCACCAGCCACCTCCAACTGAGCCCAAAATGGTAAAAGGTTAATGCGTTAGATCTGCGTCCCGGGTGCCAGAATAGCGGAGTATCTCTTGTTTATTCCCCGCTGGTCTTCACAGTGAATTTGAAGCCCATGCTATATCAGATAATTTGCCCTTTTCTTTTTCACTGCCATTTGGCCCCATCATTCTAGGCCGTCTTATCTGACAGGAGAACCGACAGCCCCACCCCCCATATCCCCACCCCCATCCAACACACACCCCTCTCGTATACCATTGACCTCTAGACAGATCTGCCGTCAACCCAGAGACATGGAGCATGCTAGAGACGCTGTAGTTCTCAATGGCCATCACCCTAAACTAAATGAGATTTGCTTCCTAAACAAAATACTGAGAAAGTAAAAAAAAAAAAAAGATTCTCCCTATTCACAATTCACCACTGTATACAATAAAATAGTACTACTTATATACTGGAGAAGAAAACAAAGGCATTTTACAAGTAAAATTGTGAGAATACCACACATGGAGCAAGTTTTGTGTATAGCATTGTATCATGATGCTACTGTATATACTACTATAGAGTATTAACTAAGTACTGTGTAAGGTATGTTTGTTCTTAAGGTAGAAACGTGTGAACACAGTACTGTACCTGAGGGAAAGAGCCAATGGTGTGATAGGAGAGATTCAGAGTGTTTAATGGACATCGCCATTGTAGAGCGATACATCAGCATTTCTGAGACTCTTTCACTTTTGATCCTATCGCCTTGTGCTGAGACAGACAAGACAGCTTGGAGATTTGAAGTGTGTGTGGTGTTGGGAAGTAACTGATTACATGTAATCAGTTTACAAAACTGTAACTGTAATCCATTACAGTTACCAGCTAAAATATATAGTGGAATCAGATTATAGTTTTTTTTTTTTTTTAATTAGATGATTACTTCTAGGATTACTTTCAAATGTAAAAGGGAAAAATGCATAAAACAATGGGATTCATTAACGTCAATCAATAATTTATATAAAGTCCTGTAATCTTATCCCCTGAACATAAATGGTCACAAGATTAGAAAGATTTGGTGTGCCAACGCAGTAAATGGTTTTGGATGGCATTTCAAAAAACTATGTTTAAAGTAGGCGTGAACTCATCTAAAAGTAATGGAAAGTAATCAGATTATGTTACTAAATTTACGTAATAGAAATATTACATTACTAATTATAATTTTCATCTGCTAACTAGTAACTGACAGATTTAAAAAGTAACCTACCCAACCCTGCGTGTGCGTTCACGTGACCGGAACATGCTGTATTGTAATAGTATGTTGCTGTTAAGAGTATATATAGAAGAGGTCTTCAACTAGGGGGTCCTCAGTAGTACTGCAGGGGGTCCTCCAAATTATTTGATCCCAATTTATTTTCTTCTAAATGTAAATGTCAGAAAATTACATTAACATAATTATCTGATATAAATGTACTGTATAAATCTGTCAATTATTTTATTGGCCTACATTTATACATGGTACTATAAGCCCCCTTACACATTATTGTTGTGTGATAGGGGGTCCTTGTGCCATGTTTCTATTACCACCTTGGCTTGGAAAATGTTGAAGACCTCTGATATAGAGCATCAGTCTACTGATGTTCATCAGAGACTATTATCAATAAGAAGCAAGGTGGCATTGTGCAAATTTGACAAATGCATCGTGACGAGACAGCAAGCACTTCTTGGAGCCACACTTTCACAAGTAAAAAGTTTTGCTGCGACGGATTTATGATTACATGTAATGTACAATGTTCTCTTGCAGGACTTTCTCCGGGAAATCAGTGTTACCAGTGACTCGGAGGCTTTATATAATGTCCTCTGTTTTTATTGACCACAATCATATTACTTTACCATGAGCCAAAAAGGTCATTCATACTGTAGCTGTCTAATTTGTGAAACCCTCACAAACTCACTAAACCTTTTCTATGTGTCCGTATGTGTCCGTACAATATAAAAATACTTATTGTGAAATTGACAGCGTCTAATCCAAGTCTCGGCATATAGGCGATTGTGGTAGTCTATTCTAAGCATTTGTTGCTGGGATACCATTTCTAGTTATTTTTGTGTGTGTTTATTTATATATTTCTCGTCAAAAATCATGTCATCCACCCAGTGAACAAGCATGTGCCTTTCAAGCCTCATGCCAATCAGCGTGCATGCAACTATAACTCACTGCTACTTGTTGACAGAATAGAAGTAATGTTGGTGTTACCCGAGGCCATGTACTGTGTACTGTACATGTAAGCCTAATTAATGCCTTGCACCAGATGTTGTACATAATATCGGTGTTACCCGAGGCCTTGTACTGTGTACTGTACATGTAAGCCTAATTAATGCCTTGCACCTGATGTTGTACAGTACCAGCGAAACCCATACAGGTCATGGCCTGCTTTCAGCACAATTAAGGGATGGTGGTACAACCATAATGTCTTACAAGCTAATAACGGAGGCTTGTAGTCGATAAGAATTGATTTGGGAGTCATTTAATTAATGACTGAGGCTATAGCTTATAGTGGCTTTGTCTATATCGATAGCTAAACCAGCACATTTGGTCTTCACTCTTCTCTGAGCTGGAAGACATATTGCTGGCAGAAAAAAAAAACTATAATTTGCCTCATACAAGCGTCGCACCTCCAATGATATCATGGGCAAATGTTTATTTTCTGTGGCTTTTTTGTGTTTTCTTTTTTGCTTTGATGATTTGCAGTGCATGTTGTAAGGTCAGACACTGTAGTCTAGCAACTGGTCAGTAAGCATATGTTTCTACATCAAGACAGACACATCTACAGTGCAAAAGAAATAATATATTAAAAATAACCTGCAGTCACTATTTACATTCCTTATGTCACATAGATCTATGCAGTCATTAAACCCTAGTCCCTTTCTGCAATAAGTCTCCCTTTTGAAATGATTGGTTTCATTTTGATTGACAATTTGTACAATTACAATAACATATTCACTATGACTGATGTGTGAACATCACTACAAGCAAATGAAACACATACTGTAAATCCATATAGACCAGGGTATGAAAGTGTGAGCATTCAACCATGTAAGAAAGTATTGCCACCAACATAACTGGTATACCAGCCCCTACATTAGCATACAAATACAGAATGTGATTTTGGCAGGAGAAATTGAGAGGAACCATCATTTAATGACTGTGGGTTTGACATATTGTCTATTTCGGTGCGATCTGCTAATCCTCAGTGTTGTCATTTGAAGAAGAACATATAGGCTTGCCAGAGCACGCAGAGGCCCTGATTAGCTAGTTTCACCTTGCACATGTCAGAACTTTTACCATTGCCTTATAGTTCAACCCGTAGTGAGAAATAATACATGCTCTACCGTGGATTGTAGATTATAATGGAAACAAGTAAAACAAATAGAGCTAAGATATAACATTATTAAAACTATGTCCCTAACAACAGCAAATGTCTACTGACATTATATCTTGTTTTGTTTCCTGTAACCATTTTTTGCCATCTAAAGCAACTCACACGATTTGACTACAGCTCTCCTAGGAGAAACTACTTTCAACAAAACAGCACCAACATTGTATTGGAAAATGAATATAGACAACACACACACACACACCCCCCGTTTGCTCACTGGGGCAAGGTTTAGCGTTAATAATTCAACAGTGCCTCTTGTGGCTGGGTTGAGTTCGCACCACACCATCTTTGAGAAGATGTGATGTCCATCTTGACAAGAAAACAAAAGAAAACAAAAAAAAAGGTTTAGATTATCCTTGCCTGATAATACAATTGTCGTCAAAATGGCTTTGATCTAAGCCACTCCATATACCAATCTGAATTTTATAATAAGTGACCTTTGCGAATCGCGGAAGCTATACTGCAACGCAGTTTTATGACATGCAATCATCTCTGCTCTATTAGACAGGATTGCTCTGGCACATCCATAAATTCACCACATTTTCCAGACAAGTCCCAGAGAGCAAGCCAAACTGCTCTCCCTCCTTTGGAATGGTCATATTAAAGCAGTGAACCCAAAAAAAAGCATATTAGAACGCAGACAGAGAGGCCTGCATCGCTCGGTACATTACTGCTAAAAGGGCACCTTCTCTGTCTTGTCAACACACTTCTGCGGGACATGGGATAATTCCATTACGCCAACATGGGAATAGAAATTTCCTCTGATTGCACAAACAAGAGTTTTCACACTGTCAAGCGTATCTGTGCCCATCAGACAGCGATGACTTGAAGAGGAGTATGTGATGGATGAAGATGATACGGTATCTGCAGGTGAAAATGGGACAACCATCGGGAGAAATCTTCTTAGGCGTGTGCGTGCGAAAATAAATAAATAAAGAATGCCTCTGGGTTTTTGTACCAAATTATGTAGCTATAAAGGGATACTGGTGTCAGCAGATTTGCGGCCATTAGATGGCCTTTGACTGTTCAATAATAGATTAGGCTTAATGGTTGCACTGACGCCGCTGGCCATGTTTGACATGAAGGCAGATAATGAATGTGAGAGAGTGCACTGACTTAAGCCACATGTTTAACATCCCATCTCTATTGATGAAGTCCCTTTGCAGCTGTGGACTTGTCTATTCTGAGCATTGTGTGTGTGTGTGTGTGTGTGTGTGTGGGTGTGAGAGAGAGAGAGAGAGACAGAGAGGGAGGCAAAACTGTACTTTGCTTCACCTGCATTGATCAGCAGTGTTGGGAAGTAACTGATTACGTGTAATTAGTTACTTGCAATCTGATTACGAAAAAGCAGTAACTGTAATCCATTAGTTACCAGCAAAAATAGTGTGATGATAATAAATAAATAAAATGTGATGATTACTTTCAAATAAAACAATCAGATATGCTCTTATTAATAGTTTGAATAAAGTCTTACCTTAATCTGATCCCCCTAAATTGTCACAAAAGTACAAAGATTTGCCGTGCCAATACAGTAAATTGCTTTGGATGGCATTTTAAAAACCAATGTTTATGTTTATGCGTAATCTAATAGTAATGGAAAGTAATCAGATAATGTTACTAAATTTAGGTAATCCAAAAATTATGTTACTGATTATAATTTTAGTTTGGTATCTAGTAACTGTAATGGACTACATTTAAAAAAATTGCCTAACCTACCCAACCCTGTTGATCAGATAGGCATAGAAACCTGAAACCCAACCCACCATCCATTGGTTCTATATTGACACAAGCTCGGCGCTTGATTAATTTCACCTGCTCTGGGGTTTCGCCGGTGTTTACGCGTGATAAGGTGGTGGTTGTTAAACATGGCCGACATTATTCAGGAGGTTTTCGCACAGATTGAGGTGAGGCAGGATAGGCACACTTCTGCTAATGGGTTCCCCTTTAGGGGCTCCCACGCTGGGCACTGAAGCAGGGAGATACAGACCCTCCTAACTCCCAAACTATGCGAGACAAAATGAATGAGTGTCAGTCCTGACTGTTTGCATTTGTGAATTAATTGTACAGCTTTTTGGCTTCGTTTAATCAGTGATGGGAATATTATACAGCCGACTGCAGACTTCCAGAGAGCGACAGATGTGGCAATGTAAGGCGAAATATGACATCTTTGACGGGGGATGCAGTAGTCACAGCAGTGACGGCTCCTGCTCAGGAAATTAGGGGGAGCTATTGTTTTGGTGACCCATTCAATAGCCTAGGTCAGTGTTTCCCAACCCTGGTCCTCGGGGAACACTGACCTGCATGAATGGCTCGTCGTTATCAGGAGCTGTGTTGGAGCAGGGAGACATCTACAACATGCAGGACAGTGTTCCCCGAGGACCAGGGTTGGGAAACACTGGCCTATGTAAATGAAAGGTATTCAAATAAATCATTCTAGAGAAAGCTTGTCGATAAAAACAAAATTACCTCTTGCTTCTGGCAGAAGCTCTGCCCACCTGAGGCCATTGCTCTAAGACAACAGGGGAAGCTTAACCTACAATTTAATAAAACATGATATTTTGATGGTTACTAAAGTATATATCATGACACCATTGCTATTTCATTATTACTAAGTGTACAGCATCTGCATTATATCCCTTTATTTATTTAGCAATACTGATATCTGCGTTCGCGATCAGCATATTTGACGAGAGCAACGGAAGCACGGCCCCATAGGCCGCTATTGAAGCTGAGCTTCAATGGGATCCTGTGAGAGATCCCATCCCAAGTGCGCTCTGTGTCTATGGCGAAAATATCAACGTTAATTGGACAACAGGACAAAACGCATAATTTTGAGTTCCGCCTATACTTATTATTTCTTTAATTTACATCCTTGAAATAAAGGAAATTACAAAAGCTAAAGCCGCAAGCTAGCCTGCCCCTGACCATCTGTGTGGAAAGGCCAGAAGCAGATGAAGGTGTCTGATAAACACAGTCACACAAAGATGACCCAGGAAGTATAAATTACACAAAAAAGGGTCCCAGTTAAATGCTTCTTATTTAACTGAGACCCTTCCCCAAACATTTGAATTAATTTGATACATTTGTACTTATTAAACCTTCCCCACCATCACCAATCATTTTAATGTACAATATTACATTTTTATAGGAAACTTGACTCAGAAACAGCCGTGTTGCATGTCGACATCAACTGTCAAATAGGCAAATAGTGACATTTAGCTAAAGCTATATCTACCAGACTTTACACAAGTCAAGGCTGTGGTGATTCGGGCGATGCCGCCGGGGCACACCTCCCGCTGGTGCAGGGCCCGAGTGCAACTTTCAGCATTCAGCCGCCGGAGCCGTT
>JAOEGT010045730.1:0-21058 GCA_025447795.1 Speoplatyrhinus poulsoni
TCTCCTCTATATAATGTCTCTGGTACTTCTCCCATAAGAGTTCTATTGAGGACTCTCTAAGTGGTCTGTCTCCTCTATATAATGTCTCTGGTACTTCTCCCACAGAGTTCCACTCAGGACACTTTTAAGACATCCGTCTTCCCGTGCTTCTGGTGCTGCTCGGCTCAAAGCCCCTGTCCAACCCCTCAGAGACTGTATTGGCACAATAAAGACAAAATACACCAAAAACGAGACATCACAGCTGCAAAAAGAACCATTTCATTTAATTGTTCCACATTAAAAACACATATAGTGAATGCTGCATCACAAAATGAGATAAGACCGCTGTCCTGCGGTAACAACTGAAGCCAAACATTTAAGAAACAGCCAGTGTGAAGAGTCCTGCGAGTCCCAGCTGCCTCCAGGTGGGTTATATGGTCCAGAGGACTCAAAGTCTCACAGAAGCACTTGAATTCATTTGGACCTGTACAACACCGATGGCTGAGTCCCGTGCTGAGATGGTGAAGATGAAACGAGGCGGTGGTGGTTTACAGCGGCATACACGTACGGCACGAGAAAAACCCCTTTTGAAATGGTCCCACAAAAGCTATTGGTGTGGCGTTACACATGTTAGACGGGTGTATCTCAAGACAGCGTGGCGGCACGTTAGCAAGTCATTTAGGCTGTTAGTGAGGATTCATATCTCACAGCAGAGAAATGGGAGATGGAGGGAAGTTTATTTGTTTAATTTGTAATGTTTCATCTTTTCACAATTTCCAAACGTGTTGCTGTTGTGACCGTTGATGAAAAAAAGCTGTTTACAAATACGTTAGTGTTACAAGAGGTAGAGATCACACTACGGCAATAATTGGAGAGACTCCAGTCTACAATAGGAGAAAATAGTCCTGAAGCGTGTGAAATCTAATGCCAACATGCCTGTTTAGAAACTTCCATTTTTTAGAGGGTCTTTCTCGGTGTAAACATGCAAAATATCTGAGCAGAATTTGTGTTTTTCTTCTCTAATCAACATTCCCCAGTTGAGAGGAATTCATGTTATCAGTGGTCAAGAGCAGCTGGAAGGCTGACTTCATCATTTGAAGAAAAATGTGGAACACAGTTAGCAATGGTTGCAGTCAATTATAGGGAGTTTGTCATTTATAATTTACACGATTTAAAACAGCTTTGGCTAAATGTAGTTCCTTTCAACTTAATAATATAATATCACAAAGATGGGAGGCATTGGATAAAAGGTTTTAAAATGTGTAACACTAGATCACACATGATGCCTTTCTGATTTGATTATACATTTTCCATCTTTATATAATTGTGCATGTAGTTGTACATAGAGCATAGAGCTCACAAAGGGTCACACACAAAACATATACAGTATATATGTATGGACAGCATACAGTACATAACAGAAGTCCCTTCATAGCACGCTAAATGACTTGTTAAGGTGATCATATTTTGCAGTATAGTTAACCAAACAAAGATATAACAGAATATATCTTTAATTTGTAACGTGACAAAACACTTTGATCTTCTAACCTCAAATTCATGTCGTCATGTTGACCAAATGCTGAGAGTACGTTCAAATCACACCTACTTTACGCCCGTCTATTTGATACCCGTTTAACTTTTTTCTTTGATTTTCTTTGAACAAAACACAGATATTTACACTGTAGGAAATGCAGACCCTGTGGCCCCGAAATAAAACGACAAATGCAGTTCATCCAAACCATAATGTATTGTTTGAGGGACCCCTTCCAGGACACCTGGACAACCACCTTAGTTTGTTTAGACTCAAAGTTGTAGTTTCAACGTGCAAGTGCCTCTAGCCTGGCTCCGCCCCTCTATTGCTCGTTAACGTCCACACAGCCACACCGGATCTGGATCAGCAACGAGTGGGCGTGGCTAAGTGTGATGCCGTCAAGCATTTTGTTTTGAAATGTTGGTAGATGAAGCGATACGACTAGCTGTACTGTAGCAACGCCAATTGGTTAAAGGCAGCTCTATTAGTTTCAAAGATGTCTACGCCAAATAGGATGCAAACAATCCTTAATGGAGCGTGTCCAGACCCAATGTTCTCCAAGTGAATATTGGATCTGCCTACACCAGGCTAGATTTGCGGTCATGAAAAGGCCATAATTCTGTGGGCTGGGGAATCTTAAAGCGACAGAACGTAAAAACACCACACCATTGTTCAGAGCAGGGGGCTGTTGATTTACAAGACACATTTTGTACACCACTTGCTGCAACAATTCCGCCTCACTGGCATCGCAATAAGCCTTTGATTTATTCACACGAATGAGCATAAAGTAAAAGTATGACAAACAGCCCAACTCCCCTGGGCTAATGCTGCTAGCTTGTCTTTTAATAAACCTGCTGAACCGTAACTGACACGAGGAAATATCTTGGCGGGGTAACGAACAACTGGGTTTCTAAAAAAAAAAAAAAAAAAAAAAAAAAAAAAAAAGATTTGAATAAATAAATACTAAATAATAATAATAATAATAATGTTTTCTCTGCTGCAATGCGTGTGTGTGTGTGTGGGGGGGGACTAAACCTACCATACGCCCTGACAAGGGAACAGAAAACCTGGAGATGCAACAAGTACATCGACAGAACGCAACTTGGAGACGACGTGGTGTGAAGTATGGTTCCAACAACAACCACAGGTCTAATCTGTACATTCTGAGGCTCCGCGTGGCGAGGAAGGGCGTGGCACGCTGCCACAGAAAGACACAGAGAATGGCACACAGCGTACAGTGACGCACCAGCATAACCTATCAACATAGCGAGAGAGAGAGAGACAGACAGAGAGAGAGAATAAAAGAGAGAGAGAGAGAGAGACAGAGAGACAATGAGACAGAATAAAAGAGAAAGAGAGAGAGAGAGAGAGAAAAAGAGAGAGACAGACAGAAAGTGAGAGAGAGGCCGAGAGACAAAGAGACAGAATAAAAGAGACAGAGAGAGAGAGAGAGAAAAAGAGAGAGACCAAGCGAGAGAGAGAGACAGAGAGAGCGAGCGGAGTCCTGGTCCGAGAAGCATGCAGTTAGGACGGGCTCGTAGCTCCTGTGGCAGCTTGGCAGTGAGCAACGTGTGTGTGTGGTGTGTGTGTTGTTCGCAAACACAGGCAGGGCCCCCTTCGAGTCTCACTCTGCCCGGACATGTGTGTGTGTGTGTGTGTGTGTGTGTGTGTAGAGACCCAGGCACACCAGAGTCCATGGGGCTGGCTCTGTAACCCCCCCCCCTTCCATAGAGGGTGAAGGGAGCCCTGACAGATCCCAAGATACTTTCTCCTCAAGGCTGCCCACTCTCCCCCAAACCTGACCTCCAGGGGAGGTGCAGGTGCAAAGAGGGGGCGGGGGAGTGAGGCCTCAGCAGGCAATCTCCTCCAGGGTGCCCAGGGTGGTCTGCAGGGGCACGGACACAGTGTGGCTGATGGACTCGGAGTGGTTGGCCACCGGGTCGCACGAGCTCTGGGACACAGAGCACCAGGTAGGAGGGTTAGCAAGGGTTAGCCTAGTTAGCTAGGGTTAGCTAGAATTAGCCGTTAACTAAGGTTAGCCTAGTTAGCTAAAGTTAGCTAGGGTTAGCGTAGTTTGCTAGGGTTAGCCGTTAGCTAGGGTTAGCCTAGTTAGCTAAGGTTAGCTAGGGTTAGCCTAGTTTGCTAGGGTTAGCCGTTAGCTAAGGTTAGCTGAGTTAGCTAAGGTTAGCTAGGGTTAGCCTAGTTTATTAGGGTTAGCTGTTAGCTAAGGTTAGCCGAGTTAGCTAAGGTTAGCTAGGGTTAGCCTAGTTTACTAGGGTTAGCCGTTAGCTAAGGTTAGCTAAGGTTAGCCGATTTAGCTAAGGTTAGCTAGGGTTAGCCTAGTTTTCTAGGGTTAGCCGTTAGCTAAGGTCAGCTAAGGTTAGCAGAGTTAGCTAAAGTTAGCTAGGGTTAATCTAGTTAGCGTAGCACAAGGACTCCTACATCTATTTGATCCATCCATGAGGTCATCCACCAATCAATCATCCATTTTCCATTCATCTATTCAAAAATTGTGCAGCTTTCATACTAAAATATGGCGTACTCACAAAACTAAAAGATTATTAACAGTTTGTTAATAATCTGGGATATTAATATCCCGAATTCATGAATATATGAATTTAATAAACAGCTTACAAACATACAGTAATATTGGTTAAACTAAGAAATCTGCTGAAAAATACATGCTTGAAAATAAGTGAAAAACGAGGAAACGTTGATATTCTACACGTACTATAATATCAACTTTTCCTCCATTTTCACTTCTGTGCCTGGCTGGCTGCCACGTTTCTATTGGCCGCGCGGCTATTCGTCACAGCGCGCGCCCAGAGTTCAACATGGTTGAGGTTTTAAAAAATCTGAACAAGTCAGGTCAAGCTTTAAAACAACCTTAAAAAGACAACCTGAATCGCCAAGAAAATGCTATTACACCGCGCAAGCATAAATTTAAACATTCCATTATGCCTACCTGATCAGTGACTTGGGGGCGTTTATTTTAATCTGATTATTATAAAGCAAACTCTCGTTCTCTGCAGTCTTCAACAAATAATCCCTCAACATGTTTCTCCACGTTTAACTGATAATCATCAGAGAAAGTTTAAGCAACAAATGCTTTTCTTCTCCTTGTAATTTTTTTTGTTTTGACCTTTATTTTACCAGGCAAGTTGACTGAGAACATATTCTCATTTGCAGCAATGGCCGTAGGCTATACGCAGTCACCTTGAGGTGTTTCTGATTGGTGAACATGACTGCAGGAAGAGCACGGTGCTATAAGGCTTCACACGAGGCGGATGGCATGAAGCCTGACGCTACAGTTTAAACCCTGGGTCAGACGTGCACATATCTTCTAAATCGCAGCCTTTGAGGTTTGAAAATCACGTTTTATAAAATCGCGGTTATATCGCAAATGCAATTAATCATTATTTGGTACTTTTCAGTTTGAAATCGACACGTTACAGAGCCAGACTTGACTTTGCGGTGCGCGCCGCACATTCTCACGTCACGTTAATTTTGATAAATCGCACATTGTGCGTGAAAACCAGCGTACGCAACTGTTTCGTGCGTATGCAATGTTGATACATGAGGCCCCTCCCTGATCATCCATCCATTTCACCATCCATCCACAATCCATTGTTTATCTAGCCATTTGACATCCCACCCATCCATCCATCCATCCATCCTCATCAAGAAAATGGGATGACTCCTAGGAAAAATATGAATAAATTATCTTGGTTATTGCATAATTACCTGTTATTTCATAGCTTTGATGTGTAAGTGCCACTCACTTACTAAAAGCATATTAAAAACATATAAAAAGCATTTGACAGCAAAGCTGGCCTATGCTGAATCAAAAGCATAGGCTGAATTAAAAGCATAAAATATCATGTTAAACTGGATTGACACCTGGAATCATTTGTAAAGGGTATTTCTTTGACATTGTACATTATCCTGCTAGACATCCATTTGCAGATGAAAACACAGCTGATACGAGGACAAATCTGATTGGCATCCACTTTCATATCATGTGGCTTTCCATTTATACTATACTTTTATCAAAAGGAAAAACATATTTGGTCCATGAAGACACCATTCCAATTTGTCTCTCTCCAACATTATCATTAGTCTGAACACACCACATGTTAGCAAACCAGGCAATGTATTACTCATCCTCCTGTATCTAATAGTTTGCTCCCTGTGCCCACTGAACACAGTTTCTTCTTAGAAAGAAAGAAAAAAAGCTAAGGTTGTCTGCTACAAGACACCAAGGTGCAAGAGGGCAGCTCTTTCTTTAATGGGTCCTGTAGGAATCCATTTTGATCCGCTATCTAGCTATTCACAAAACTGGAATATTGTTGCTCGTCAGCCTCTTTTGTCCTAGTTCCTTGGTTAGCCATTTTGAGAATATTAACCTGCAGTTAGTTTGATGCCATCAGGGCCATTTTCCCCCACCGGTTTATGAGTGTATTCTCTTTTTAAAATAGCGTCTACTGTTATTAGTATATGACCAGGTGAATACCATTTCACTACTACATATTATTACGTTATTGATGATTTTCAAGAATATCAACAAGAAATCAAACCTTAAACTAAATTCTAAAGAAAATGACTTCAAACATTCCACAGTCTGGGCAGCATAATATAAATTCCATAATCGTTACATGAAGTCAAAATAAGAATCATAATCAATAAAATTAAGTGGTGTCTCACCACATCTTCTGCGTGACTTTCATCCTCATCTTCTCTACTCAGCAAATCCAGCAATCTATCTTTGATCACCTGGAGATATTGCAACACATACAGTAAGTCAGTCTACATCGGGTCTCCAGAGCCAGCCTGTACTTACGTTAAGTCTGGGACACTGCTAATTGTGTCAAGACCCTCCTACTTGACAGGAGAAGTATCTTGATTGACATGCGTGACAACATAGCTCATAGACCAAATCAGACTTACAATGAGGAACTTGTTGGGAAACCTAACAACACAAGTCACTGTTTGCACATCTTGTAAATCTGTTAACTAAGTAGGCTACAGTATACTGAAACGGAAAGACAGATAGTAAATACAGCTCTGCAATAGAGCCGTACCGTAATTACATATTCAAACTTGTGAGTGACAATGCTAACTCACTTCCTACCCCACCCCTTATATGATGTAGTGTAATTCTCTTATGTAACGTAGTGCTGATGAAGAGAAAAGGATGAGACTAGATCTCCTGTAAACCACATTGCTTGAGAAATTCTGTTTACTGCTTTTAACACCTTTGCAAATAATTAAGTGGATTTTATAAAAAATTAATTAAAAGGACAACATTCCCACTGTGTGCATTGAAAACAACATGTTTTCTGCTCCTCTAAAAATGTGGTTCCTGTGTTTTGTTCAAAAGGCACGGCATGACTATTACGAGGTTTAGATAAGTCCTTTTCATTCAACACCTTCAGCTCTGCTATTATCCAGACAAAGGGCCACCGTAATGGAATGACGTCACCATACAGATCAGCCATTCATTTCTGGGGTCACTAGTGAAAATCTAGATGTTTTGTTATCATCTTGCAAGACGTCACTTAATTAATGTGCCCTTATAGTAATCCAGTCCGGTTTTTGTGTTTAGTGTATGCATTATTAAAAGATGTACATTTCCATTTCTTGTTTAGCCAGTTATGCATGAGCCATGAAACAGCATGACATATAGAATTTCAGCTGCATTGAACACTTCAGCAACACACAGGCTATAAGCCATGATCCACAAGTCACGTGGCTGCTGACATGCTGTACAGTTACAGTACATTGACCATATAATATTGATTATATTGATTGATTACATTGATCGGTTAAAGTCAATATGTACACGATGAATGCATGTACTAGCTAGTTTGTATTTTAACCGCAGATATTGCACTGTAGGCTATGAGTCCAAGACAAATTCCCCTTTGGGCAATAAAGTCAGTCAGTCAGTCAGTCAGTCAGTCTCAGCCTCACCGCCCATCAGCACCACCTCACATTTACATATACCTGTTTAAAGACCCAAGTGAGCAGTCAGGGATGTTTGCTCAGCTTCTGTCAGACCAACTTACTTATAATTTGAGGCAATGTACACGGAGACTCTTGTGAGGGCGTACTCACACTTGGCCCAGTTAAACCGTGCCCAAGCTCGTTTGACTTAAAAGTGCGGTTCGTTTGACTAGTGTGATCACTCCGTACCGTGCCCAGGTGCAGCACGCTTAATCGTGCCGTGGCCCACTTAAAGGAGGGCCAGGGCACGGTTTGGTTGGACTCGGGTGCGGTACGCATCAGTGTGATCGCAAACGTTCCTGAGGACAGAACTGAAGTCATCGACGCGGCAAAGGGAACACTTTGGTCTATGGCAATATTTATTGGATATTAGGGCAGACAAGAATATTCAGGAGCAACTAGATACAACACACTAGAACTATCTACTTACTCGTGGGTATACCAGCAGGGGAGTGGGGAGGGGGGACAATCGTGCTCGGGCACGGTTCAAGGCAACTCGGCCAAGTGTGAGTACGCAAGTCTTCATAGTCACAACAACAGTACATGCTGTAGTAGTCCACAATTCGATAACAGTAAAAAAATCTTGTTGCATTGGCAAAGGTCCAGTCAATCCAATCCGGTAACATTATTAGATTTATAGCATCTGTCTGCATGTACTGCTGTTGCATTAATTTCATATTAGCCTACATACATAATCTTCCATATATTCTGTCATACTCTTCAAATGAACCAATAGGAGCTCTCCACATTCTGCTATAGCCAGTGACAGTACATGTTGAATGTAGACCAGGTCTCTCTTCTTAAACACCAAGCCAGTTGAAACAGATGGTGTTGATTAGTGTGTATGCTTGAGAATAATAAATAAAACTAGAAGAGATAAAACACTAATCAAAGTGCATATACGCATGCCAAAAGCCACAAGAACAATGTTAGAATCCCAACATTTAAATTCGTATACCTCCAACATACAGTATATCCACATAGTTAAACATTCTGGTCCAGTCCTAGTGTAGTGCTTCATTTACTAATTTCATGTTTTAGTTTTAGTTTAGCAGTAACAGTCGCCTACTTATTTTACAGATTTACAAGACTTGCCAACAGCCAGAGTTGTGTCTATAGGTTCCCCAACAAATTCCTCAGTGTAAGTATAATGTCCCACTTCACCGAGTTATGTGATTGGTCATCGTACTTGTCAATCAAAATTCCTCTCCTTTCAAGTAGGCGGGTCTTGACACACGCAGATTTTAAGTAAAAGGCTGGCTCTGTGAGACTAGTCTGTCAAGGGGTCAAACAAATAACAACCGAAGTGCAGTTTCCCTACAAACTTGTGGATTAAAAGGGGTTAAGGCTGACCTCATAAGCATAATCAAACAGCTCTAGGATCGTTAGGATGCTGGCTCCAATGAAGAGACCCATCTGACCTCCAATGTCACCTGTCCAGACACACAAAGACAGTTGGGTCATTCTATGTCATGCTATGAATATAGCCTCAATTTAATTGTAGTATATATATTTTTTGAAGGCAAAAACTATGAACTAACAGGGTGGAAGATGATTTCTGGGACAAACAGTAAATTATGAAAATGTTAAGAAATAAATATAGTTTCCCCTACAGAAAAATATGAGTACGTTATTTACTGGCACAGAAATGTTACTACATAACAGGAATGACCTGCAGTATACTTTAGGTGAACAGTTACTGTATACTGTAAATAAAAACATACACATTTTATCATGTTAAGACGTAACGTTTTGGTTTGACATGCTGGTGATCTATTATCACACGTAGTGGTAAAAAGTCTCGAATAATCACTTTAAAGTGATTCTGAGCTTTAGAAAACCTTAACCATTTGCGCCGTAGAAGATTTTCAGATTATGATTATTGATATATTTATACTGAAGTACACCTGAAGTCTAAACCAAACCTCTATTGGGTTCCATCCGTTATAAAGCCGGGCAGTCTTGTGAAATTATACCAGGAAAAACTTTCACCAGCATTGCAAAGAATGTTTTTTTTTTTCCCCAATCCAATCGGCAAGGTTCATTAAAATCAACAACCAGAATGTTCATCCGATCAAGGTGTAGGAAGGTTTATGTAGAAAGGATATGGCGCGCGTGTGCCAGTGTTTTAGCGTGCATGCGTGTGTATGTGTGTGTGTCAGGACCTACCCAACAAGCCGTGTGTGTGTGTGTGCGTGTGTCAGGACCCACCCAACAAGCCTGCCACCTCGTAGGCTTTCTTCTGCTCAATGGTCTCGTAGTTGAGGGCCTCAAAGAAGACGTCCAAGACCAGGATGTTGTCTCTAGGGTCGGTGGACAGGGACACATAAGAACACATACTGCATATGAAACAACCAATAAGACTGACCGCCATCTTAGATTGAGACATTCAAAAAGGAAGGAGGGAATTATATTTAAAAATTAGAAAATATATTTAGGCACAATCAAATATTGTAAAATGGTGTCCTTTTAACTACTAACTTAACACTTAGATACACAGCGTCCTTTTAACTACTAAATTAACACTTAGATACACAGTGTCCTTTTAACTACTAAATTAACACTTAGATACACAGCGTCCTTTTAACTACTAAATTAACACTTAGATACACAGTGTCCTTTTAACTACTAAATTAACACTTAGATACACAGCGTCCTTTTAACTACTAAATTAACACTTAGATACACAGTGTCCTTTTAACTACTAAATGAACACTTGGATACACAGCGTCCTTTTAACTACTAAATTAACACTTGGATACACAGTGTCCTTTTAACTACTAAATTAACACTTAGATACACAGTGTCCTTTTAACTACTAAATTAACAATCTTAGGTATAGTATATACAGTATTAGTGGTTTGCTGGTTGATTTACTGAATGGTTTGATGGTTTCAGGTCTGATTTATCGCTGATAATCCAGACAGAAAGCATAAGTGAGAAACTCCTTAATTACAATTTAATAATACTTTACAAAATCATTTAAATCTTAGAGAGTTGGTCTCACTTAATGCTTTTAAAGTCTTACTGTCTGACTTGGATATAGGCACGTCTAGATGTATATGTTTTAAACGATACATATACTGTCTTAAATCCATGATGCTGACAACTTGTGACACTTATTTCTGTATAATTGTTATTTATTAATACTCTCACTGTAAATGTTGTGTTTTTATGTTTTGAAACTGTGTTGGTGGCTGCTGTCTTGCCCAGGGCGCTTTTGTAAATGAGATTCTTAATCTCAATAAGTCTTTCCTGGTTAAATAAAGCTATATTGATAATATATAAACATAGAATACATTACAAATGAATTAACACCAGTAAATAATTATCATAACCTGTGATAATACATATCTAATCAGTGGCTACAAGGTAACACAGATGTGCCTCACATAAGGACGGTTCCTATATCATTGTGGTTTGGGGTCTCTAGAAGAAGATGGCAGCACTAGTAGGAAGACAAAGCCGACCCGAGAGATCAGAAAAATCTAATAAATAAATAAATAATGTGGATGGTCTTCTCTCTAGAGAGGAGGAAGGGAGCAACATATGGCAAAGAAGACATACAGTAGAGCACTGTAATGTAGGTAAGTAGGAGAGAAATGGCTTATGTCTAGCTGTGCTGCATAATGGTGGTGTAGCATAATGCACTGTGTGCTACTGTAATCTGTTAGAATGTATGAATGCCTGCTACACGAGGTGCAAGAACACCATGCCCTCTGACAGAGTTTCTCTGTGAAACTACATTTCCCTCAGAAGAGAAGGAAAGGTACAAAAGACTGACTTTGATTCTCCACATTAAAACATAAATAAATAAAATATCTAGGTAAATAATGCATTTGGTGCCACTGTGGTCGATATGGAGGCTCAGAAACACAGTAATTTCATTCAACATTTGGGAAAGAGGAAAACTAGATCAATGACAAAAGATTTATAGATTTAAATTCATCCTTTAAAAAGATAATTGGTCTGAAGTTTATCCTCTCTGATAAAAGCAATGAATATATTTAAAAATTCATATATGTATATTTACATTTAAAAGCAATGTAAATTTGCATTCACAGCCTTTAGCAGATGATTTTGTCCAAACTGACTTAAACAGTACATTTGTCAATAGTAGAAGAGATAATACACCAGTTGTCGTAGGCAACCAACATTGTGTTATGATGTATAGGCGGCGTACTGTTTAAGGTCAAACGAAAGAAAGATTGTAGCTGAGCTTTTGGATGCATGAACTGTGCATGCAAACATCTGTTGTTCCACAGTAGCCGAGGAGCTGAAGAACGCTTAACCTGAGGACAATGATTTAAACAAGTGAACAATAAACATGCTGGCTCATTCATCCAGCATCACGCAGTAAATACCTGCCTTTTTAAAGAGCACGTGTGAGTTATGAGCATCTCGCAGAGAGCAGCAAACTCCTCATAGCGCCTCGTTTATTTTACAGTGCGATACGAGCAGTGCTGAATGCTTATTAATGTATTTAGCTTTAAGCAATGCTGGTTTACTTTACTGCTGTTTACTATTACTGGATGACAGCTCTTTGGCCCGTTATGCTGGATATGTTGTTTCTTTGTTGAGATGTCTCTGCTCTCCTCAAGGCAGAGGTTACGGATTTCTGAGGTCTTTTATTCTATCAGATATCATCTTTTTAAACAAAATGGGCCTGCGAGTGCGATACAGTGCTCACCTTTATATTTATTTTTCTTGACGATGCTTCTTCTGATACTAGTGATAGGAAGGCGTTGCTAAGTGTGTTCTTGTGTCTGTCTGTTGATGTGTATATTGGACTGTATTAATGTTTTATTGTATTTACCTACAGCATTGTGGGTTTATTGTGCTTGCAGGCTACTGACAGCTGCTGTAAGACACACTGCCGCTCTGGACATTAAAGGTTTACTCTCTGCTCCACTTACACAATGTACTTCTCCGACTTGTTGAACTTCTTCTCCAGGTAGCGAGCCGAGGTCTTGCTTGGGATCTTCACCATAGACAGCTCCTTGTTGTAGCGGGTCATGTTACAGGGGGTCCTACACATGCAGCTACTGGTCTCCACAGCCGACAGCTTGGCTTTGGGGGGGGCAAGATAGTACGGGCCGGTCGGGTGGGTGGGAAGAAGGCAAACAGAGACATTATATAGAGGAGACAGGCCATTTTACTGTAGTTGATTTAGAATGGAACTCTATGGGAGGATTCCTTAACAGTAAATATGGCAGCCAATCGTTGTGTGGCTGCAAGCCGACAGTCGCGTATGCATAGTGGAAGTACAACCTGCTGAAGAAAGCAGCTTTTCACACCTTATTTTAGGGCAAAGTCACCAAAGCAAGCATTATTTATCAGATTTGACTTGGGGGTATATCAGATTTTCACACAATTATCATGGCCAAAATAATTGACTGTAACAATATTATCGCGATATCTATATAAAAATAATAATGCTATCAGTTATATTAATCTTGAAGTTTGTTTATTGAGTGTTTTCTTGAGTGAGGTACTGTAGGCCTATTTTTAATCTGTACTGTAGTAGCACCATGTTCGAAACATGGCGTGGTGTGTGAAATTTCAGATTTGTCACTCAGTCATATGTGACGTAATGTTTATAAGTTTTCCACGGAAAGCGAATCTGATGGCTAGACTAACAATGCAAGGTAAAGGTTAACCATATCAAGGTAAAGGTTAACCATATCAGTTGCTTGCTTTTGAAAACAATCTCTTTGGGATTGGAATATTGAGATTTACAAATGTGTTGACGGTAGGTGCGTGCTAGCTCAGGGCAGGCTATGCTTGTTATCAACGAGCAGCTTCTCTAGCTTCTTCAGTACACCAAAACATCACAGTTGAGCTATAGCGTCGTCTTTTAGGAACGGTAGCAAAACACCACCGCTGCATTTTAATGTAATAACCGGAGCTGTGCCTTTCACGTTAACTCACCGGTGTGAGCTCCACCGGTCGATGCCCACCTGCGTCCCCAGCGCACGAACAAAGGCCCGTTTGCTGATTTCCTTGTTTGTGTGTCTCAATCATAGAACTATGGTCTCATTCCGTCAAGCCTGCTCTCGCGCCTGAAACCTCGCAATATTTTTAAAGTCGCCAGTCCGTCAGGTTTAAATGGAGGCAGTGGATTGTTTAGACGATATTATCATATGTGCATTTTCAACACAATATCAATATTAAATTTTTTATTATCACAGTTAATACCGGTATATCGCGACACTCCTAAATTGACTGGTGATTGTATACATGCAGTCCCGGTGACGATTGAAAGTGCAGTTATGGCTCTCTCTCCATTCATTTAGATAGGGTCCTAATACCTACCTGGATGCATTAGAATAACTGCTGCCAAGTGGCTAGATTTGCCTGTTAGGACTTTGAAGGAAAAGTGGGTAGTCAGCAGTTTTATCACGCGGAGCGAGTGTTTGTCTAAGTTTGTTCCCAGGGCGTCTCCAGACATGGTGAGGCCTTTGGGGCGCGGTGCTCAAGGCATTATTAAGTGGCTTTATTAAGTTGTTTCTGTAATATACGTCTTTTATATTCTCAGAGCAATGGGGTCATGCAACTCAAAGGCACACTGCCACATGGACGAAGACACGATCACAAACTCACTCTCGCTGACACGCTCAACGTTTAGCTTTGAGGTCTTTACTCCCCCAACAACAGTGTTGCTTGTGTCACAGTTGTCAACGAGTGAAGCTTAAAATGCTCCCTCTGCCGATCCCAGCCCAGAACTGCATAATGCAGGCCACCGCAGCTCTCAATGACAAGAACAATGCATCCTTCACTATTTAAAGATCGCTTCACTGCGACCAGCTAATATGAAACATGATCCCACTCACGGTTTTACCAAAATTATATTTTATTTTACAAATACACAAGTCTTATATAACTTAATGATATCTGAGCGTAATTATTACCATATATTACATTATTTTGCTTAATATTATACCCTATTCACTAGTTTCAATACCTACTACCTTAAGGTAATGAAATGCATTCTGCAATTTATTAATTCAAAGCATTGTTATTTCTATAGTTACCCGAACTCCAGTTCTATGAATGAAGCGCTGGCGCTGCTAAGCTAACCAATGCCAGCAGCTAATGCTATATGCAGTGACTCCGGCCACACTAGTTCAAATGGAAGAGTTCTCTGATTATTTTCGTGTTTGATCACATCGTCTGTTACAAGCTGTTCTGTGAAGCACCTGGTTCAGTCAATAGGATAAAATACAGGAAGACTAAATAGACTTTCGTTTCTGGAGTTTGAAAGGGAACTTACAAAGACCATATGGAGTCGAATTTGCTAAATATTTGAATAAGCCACGCCATACAGTAGCAGCTAGTTCTTAAGATGTCAACTTGTACAGGCTGTCCCATTTACATTTGATTACATTTATTACATTTACATATGTAGATTTTAGTCTATAGTTGTTATCTATTAGGCTAACTAATATTTCTTTGGAAACCATGTTCTGGTCTGACGTTGAGCCTTTTCATAGGGCCCTTACATTTATTTTGCACCTGGGCCCGTCATGATTATGCTACACTTCTGGCCATGACTCACTGGGAATGATTGTGTTTTGCCTGGATTCCATACTTTTACATATTCCCTTAATAAGGGTATTGCTCACTGACACAGCTGTCTCCCATTAAATTAAGTTTCTTTGCTGTCTGCACAAAACATGTTGAAAGAAACTCCAATCAGACATCTCTCTGTGAAAACTGGTCGGTAGTGTAAACTGGAAACATTTGCATTCAACAATTCGATCTTAGTGTGTGTGTGTGTATGTGTTCCTCCCCAAATGAAAACAATTAGCAGAGTGAGACTGAGTGCTGTCTGGTTTAAACAATATAGTCTTTTACTTTTAATACATTTTGTAAAAGCTTATGAAGCTACAGTAATGATTTCAAGTGTACAGTATGTACTCTCTACTGCAACAGTTCTGAATTATAGGGTCTAATGTGTGATTTAGATTCTGCCAGCCTTGATTAAGCATTGACAGTGTCCTATATTCTTCTTGCTTGCTGAATACATAATTAAAATCATATTGTAAGCATAACTCATGTTTGCTTACAGGGAGTACGTCTACATGTTGTGTATGTCATTAGAATTTGAATGGCTAAGGGCTAATTGTAGTCTAACAGCTAATCGTATTTAATAATAAGTGGTTATGTACTTTTATGAGGGGACACAGCATTTGTGAGCTATTAAAAACGCTACTGGGGGCAGCAAGTATCTTCTTGGTCCACCCATACTGATATTTTTTTAGCTTCTTTGATAGCAAAAAAAAGCTCTATGGGAGCTGATAAACCCCTCGGAGCCAAATGCGTAACCCCATTTCATTAAATTCAATTTAAATAAATTCACGGGGACGGCATCTCATGTGAATTTCATGAGTCTCTCCATCGGCCAGCCCTGCATTAGGGCTGTGGCAAAGATAGAATGATTAAATCCTGATATGTGGCCAGTGGGAGTATATCTCAAAATGGATAAAATAAGTTATGTGACCAAATCTATATATCAAGAAGAAACCAGCATCATTGAATAATAATTTCAGACAGAATTTGGTGTGGAGTCACAGATGAGGAAAACGTGAAAATTCCTTCACACCCTTCCATCCATCCATCAATCACCCTCTGCCTGCTTAAATCTGCACAACAAGTTCCCTACTTGCCAAGCCTCTCTTAAACAAGGCATGTTGTGTTGTTACCTTATAAAAATGCTTGTTTTTTCAATTTGACAGATAAATGCGATCTGTGACATGTTGGAAGTAGCAATCAAGTCATCCCTTTGTAGATATGCTTTGGCATCCATGAGGACATGGCTGTATTAATCCGCCTTCATTTTAGAATGTTCTCAAATTCCCCCGAAGGCGGGCGGAGTATTCTGTCAAGCATCGTCTCAGCAGGTACATACTAAATGGCTAATCCTAATCCCCAGCGCCAGAAGCAATGTCTGCATGCAGGGGTGGACACTGCTGGGTGGTCGATCATATGTTTTGGCCACCAACGATGCAACCAGTCTTGCATTTAGAATTATTTTAGAATATTGCAGGCTACAATATACTGTATAGTAGCACAGGATAGTCTCAGAGGTTTTCAACATGGGGCCCTGGACCCCTAGGAGCGCCTCAGAGGTACTGCAGGGGGGTCCTCCAAATTATTTGATCGCAAATTTATTTTTATCCAAAAATGTAAATGTCAGAAAATCTGCATTAACATAAATACAACATGTGGTATAACTATAAGTATACATTTGTCAATTATTATTTTAATTACTTAGATACTGGCCTAGTTTTATACATTTCCCTATAGAGTCGAAGCCCCTTCTATGTTATGGGACCTAAATTTGGAAAAAATATGTATGGTAGTCAACTATTTTTAGATCCTGTTTGAATTGTGACACTAAGTACACTTATGATGTGTGTCTATATAAAAGATAATTGTTCAAGTCAAGAACGTTGCATTTTGTTGTGAAACTATTAAGTTATCTTTAGTTTTGTGTGTAATCGTTCAATGAACTGCAGCTTTCATCTTGCACAACCAAAACAATACTTTCTTCGGCTTAAGAATTGTGGCGCGAAAACGTCATGACGCTTACGTGACACAGGGTTTGTAGTCTTACTAATTACATATATTCACAGTCTTATACTTCAACAAATGCATGACAAACTGAGACTTTCTTGACTCAAAGAATTATCTTTTAAATAGTCAAACATCACATGTGCTTCGTGTCACAAAGCAAATGGGATCTAAAAATAATTGAGTACCATACACATTTTCTTCCAAATTAAGGTCCCATAACGTGGAAATTACTTCGGCTCTCTATAGGCCCCACTACACATTATTGTTGTCCCGACAATAAAATATTTTATACCATATGTAACAGGTGCAGTGTTTCTATCAGCCAAGGGGTTCTTGGACCAATAAACGCAGATCTCTTAGTGGTCTGGGTGTTGGTGGAGGTGGCCTACCTGTAAGCATCCCTGAGCAGGATACAGTACCTAACTGTACCTGTTCCTTGTAAGTAGTACTTAGAGCTTGAAATATTAGCCTGAACACGTTGGGACCCGACAGGTTCAGGACAGTCTTTATTTCTCAGATACTTTACCAGGAACGTCGGGTTCGGGATGGTTACTAATTAATACAAATAATTTGCAGAGTGTTCAAGCAATTTGGTTTTTGACACACCCAAAAGGTCAAAAACCAGCATGAATGCTGTTCCAGCATGAATGCTGTTGCAACATTGGTGAACGACGCTTGCTTGTACATAAACATCAGCAATCAATGTGCTCACAAACAGTTCTGGTCTGGCTTGGTGGCCCGAGTGGCAATATGTTTGTCTACCCATGTCTGCATGTATTGAACACACGGACATGCATCTATAATATTAATAGTTAATGTTAGTATAATAATAACAGTAATACAAAAAATACAGTTGGTTTCTGAAAGTACTCTCGCTTAGCATTTATTTAGCAAAATTCTTAACAAGAGCTTTGCCAGAAACATGAATGCTTGTATGAGAGGCTTTATATGAGATAATAAAACAAGCACAACACAATTTAACAAAACAAATCACAGGGTACACAGGAATACAAGCTCACAGAATGTACCGTCTGGAGTTCCTCAGAGTGGGAACATGAACACTAAACCCAAACATTAGCATGTTTAATGTAACATGGCCAGATTAAACCCATGAAATTGAGATTGATAAACTTTGTCCGGAATCTATGTGTGTGCTATAGTACCTTCTTGCCTTTTGGGTAATTATTATTATTGGAACAAATGTTATACTTTAGCGCCACCAAGAAACAAAGGCAAATCCTTTTAAAGACTTAACTTTACTACTGTATGCATGGTGTGTTTGAGGATGTACTTACCCAGGGCAGGCTCAGCACAGTCTTTATATTGCTCCGGGGTGCAGTACGGAGAATCTCCTTGGAGTGAGCATGGTGGAGAAGGGAAGGTTTCCGTCAACAGCTGGAATCCGTGCATGTTTAAACATTTAGCGCTCTTGAATCAAGCTTGTAAGTACAAACTGCACACATGATCACGCCAAGAGATCGAGGGACGTCGTGTGAGAAACGGGATGCCTGCTGCCTTTTGGATAAAAACAGCATGCAGATAATCTCATCTAATAATTTTATCCACTATAGATGCAACCAGTCAATAACCAGCTCTTTGATATTCTTCACCCCCCACCGCCTTCCCGATTTAAAACTGCATAACTAACTTTTTTTGTGAAGAAATGTACCGCTTCCCCATCCTCTTGTAATAACATCACATTTAATTTTCCACATACTTGGATTGCTCTATTTATAAAAAAAAACCTGCACCATTCTCAGAATAGGTACTGTACTTCAGTCTGTGGCAGCAGAATGAAAATTAGCACCCAATTGCCACCCTCTGTTTATGGTAGGCAATGTGAGAAGCAAAAATCTTATATTTAATTAATATAAATGACAGTTGAATGTTAGGTTCACTGAGGCAGTGCACTAATGATTTCGCTAGCCTTTCCATTTGCACTGTCTGAATTGTATCTGTACTTTAATTCAAAAGTAAAACTATTGTTTAGAAGTGTTCAAGCTGGTCCAGTGAAGCGTACATTTAGCATTCATTCTCAACCATACAAGTCAGACGATAAAAACAAGTTTAGAAATTCGCCATTTTAAATGTTTTGCTAGTCATGCTGGTTGGTCAGGATGGTCTCTCTAGTCTGGTCTAGTTCTCATGTACTTTATACAGCAGTAGTCAATCTGCCCAGGAGGATAAGCAGATTTATAGCACATATAATTGATTATTAACTACAGTGTGTAGACTGTGTTATTTACGGCAGCGCTACAGCAGCGTTACGGCAGCGATACGACAGCTTACGGCAGAGCTACGGCAGGGCTACGGCAGCGTTAGCACCGACCGAAGCATACCGGGCATGTGCACCATCCGACAGTTGCAGTTCTCCACGATGTAGCGGGTCTCGCAGTCGATCCTGCAGGCCGTCACGCTGTATACCGGGAAGAAGCCCGACTCCAGGGCCCTGGACTCACACTCTCCCCACGGGGGAGGAAGGTAGGTCAGCTGGAGGGGGGAGAGAAGGGGAAGGGAAGGGCGGGGGGGGGTCAATTAATTAAATGGTAAATTGACTACATTTATATAGCGCTTTTCTAACCCAACGGACAATCAAAGCGCTGTACAGTACATACCTGCCAACACTACCGATAAACGCAGGAGTCTCTCCAATTTTTAACCCTGTTTTCCGCTGTGCTCTCGACTGGCATATTCTCCCGTTTTCATAGCGATGCAAAATCTAAACGGTGTTTAGTTAATGTGTGGAATATGTGTCGGGGAACCATGGTAACCCAACACAGAGGCAGAGGTGAGCATGATGGGCAAACGACCCTGTGTCTGACGTGTGTCATCAACGCGATAATGACGCCGCTGCACTGTAAACCCATCTGAAAGCAGTTTTTACAGTAGCTTGCGCTGCTAAACGATGGGTTTGCCCTGAGCTGCACCGCATGTGTTACGTGTTTGGGTGAACATTTGTGATTTAACAACATTTAATGTAAAAAAGAAAACTTTTAGGTTTTTGTACATTTATATAACTTTTTATGTTTTGCATTTTAGACTAATTAAAAGTCATTTTACTTTCACATCATTGTATTTATGGTTATATCTGGGCTGGGGGTAGGCTATTCGCAGATAACCAAGAACAGCTCCCTCGTTTTCATAACCAAATAACACATAACAGGTATGACAGTATACAGTAGCCTCACATTCACTTATTCATTGCTGCCATGCAAGACGCCCGCTGACCACCGGGAGCAGTTAGGGTTGGGTGTCTTGCTCAGGGACACCTCGACACTGGGTGAAGAGTTAGCGGGGATGGAACCAACGACTTTTGGATCCCCTGTCGCCCTGCTGTACCCACTGCCCCACTGTCGTGCAAATAACCAAATGGAAATAACCACACATACACACGCACGCGTGCTCGTCGTTCCAAAGTGTGGAGGGTGCAGTGATGTGTGATGTACTTCTCTCCCACCCCCTCTCTCCCACTCTACCCCTCACTCCCCCCCGCCGGCATCTGAAACCCAGCCAGCCCGAGCTGAGCAGTGGAGGAATATGAGAAGAGAAAAGCCTTCCAACTCACTGGCAGTGAAAATCTTTGCGAAACGCCAGCCTTTGTAAAAAAACACACACACGCTCACACAAACACACACACACCCTCTCATACACACACACACACTCGCTCATACACACACACACACCCAGCTCACACTAACACACACACTCGCTCATACACACACACACACCCAGCTCACACTCACACACACACACACTCGCTCATACACACACACACACCCAGCTCACACAAACACACACACGCTCACACAAACACACACACACCCTCTCATACACACACACACACACCCAGCTCACACACACTCACACACACTCGCTCATACACACACACACACACATAAACACACAAACACACACACAGAGCAGGTCATCTTCAGATGTCAAGTTGGGGATGGAATCTTTCTT
>JAOEGT010045740.1:0-37331 GCA_025447795.1 Speoplatyrhinus poulsoni
ATCTCTGAAGATTTAGTGTGTACTGTGAGATGTAATTTTAATGTTTTCATGTTTCATATATATATATATATATATATATATATATATTAGTTACCTTTCATAGAAAAGTACTTCATCATTTCTATGGTCATAGTTAAATTTTATTAAAGTTCAGTCAAATAAGTGCAAATTTAAAAAATGCGTTTTAGGCATAACCAGCAACTGTAATGAATAAGGCACATGCTTAATGTTAAATCAGTTATTCAATCAGTCATGTAGAGATTAATATAATCTAGCCATTAAAGGAGCATGTATTGTATTTGCTAAAGCCTGAAATGGTAAATTTTTTTAGAAACCTAGCCTCTTGACCTTGACTAGACATATCGGCCTCTCACTCTCAAGTGCCTTGCTTTATAATTTTCAAAAAACACAGGTAGTTAAAAGCTTGTGCAAATGTTTCTGCATCTAGTTTAGGCATTCACATACATACATACTGTACATAATGTTTGCCATAATTTGGCCCGATCCTGTTAATAATATTTCTGCAGATAATAGTTTGAAAGCAAATGTCAGTGCCTGTGCCCTGACTTCAATCTTAACACAGAACCCTGCTCCCAATTCCATGGCCATGGTGCTCTATTGGTGCAGCTTCACTCTCATTTGATATACTTTTCAATGTACAGAGTATGCAAACATAGGAAACAATATACAGTTGTATAGCAAATTGGGGGGCGGGGGGGGCGGTATTTTTTTATCAGTTATTCAGTTTGTTATAGTGCTGTTGAATAAATAGGTTTGTGGTAAACACGTATTTTCAATTACGACAGTGTATTGTGCTTAGGTTGCTCAAATGACCTTCTACTGTGTTAAAAAAAAATGACATCAGTCTTATGATTCCGTCTTATATTTGCTCTAAATTAGATTGAATAATATTTTCTCCAGGTACACCATTTTGCTACTTACAAATATGGGAAAATAATTGTTACACAAATAGATGGGAATTAGGCAACTCGGAGGAGAAAAACATTTTCGACAACAAACATTGTGTTGTTTTTTTTGCTTTGCTTTTATCATAAAAGGCAGACTATATACATGGTATTGCATGTAATATTAATCTAAAAAAATATATATATGCACAATTCACACTATCACACTGCCAGAATATTTGTATTGACTCATTTGTAATGTACTAAATGCATATTCACTTCTGCAAGCTTTGCTGCTACTGAAAAATGTATTGTAGTTTCTTAAATGTAGATGTTTGAATGTTGTGCATCCACTGCTCTGATTTCAGAAACTATGAATAATCCTTTTTCATCAGAATGAACTATATCAATTAAAACATTGTTTTGTCAGTTTAAACTAGAGTTAAGTTTTGGTTCACTTACAAAATGGCTTACAAGAGGTCACAGATTTCTACTGTACAATGTCCGGACATGTCAGTTGGATGAAGGCTAAAGTGGTTGGTTGTTTTTTTTTTTTTTATGTTGCACTGGATTACAGTGTTTGATGCAGCTTAATGGTGTCTTCTCAAATGTCACAGGGTCTTTTGGTATATTATGATTTTTATGTAAAAACCAACAAATTCATGATGTCGTGTGGAATTCTGAAAATGAGCCAAAGTCAGAGTGGTATAATATTCAATATTTTCAAGGGGTAATTTTGGTTTTATGTTGAAATTGGAGATTTGTAATCAGTAAACGCCCATGGTATCTAGAAGAAATGCACATTTTAATTGCTTTGTAGTAAATGAGACTGGCACGATAATGTTTTTGTGAATTTTGTTTTTTGTTTAGTTTTTTTCCTTAGGTGATACGGGGAAATTTACTGAATTGTGAATTCCCCAACCTTAAGAACACATTAAAACCTCTTGTTTGTGATTAATTATTATAATGCATCTTTATAAGAGATCAAAATTTTTAACTAGCCATTTTAGTAAATACATTTAAGTGTTTTATTTTGTTTAACTTTTCTTATTTAATATTCCATGATGATGTGATTGACTAAATGAGACTACTATGCCAATGTTTTATTTACATTTTTATAAAACACTAATGGATATAAGGTCAATTTTGCAGTTTTACCAAAGACCTGTAGTTTTTTTTTCTTGTATAGCATTTCATTTTTATTGAGGAAAAAGTTTGTCAAATCACCCAATACCTTAAAGCCCCCCCCGCCCCCCCTTCCTCCCATATCTCTTCATTATAAAAAATGTTAACTTGATTATATTTTTCAAACATTGATTGTTGAATCCAACTCAGTATTGGGGCAATTGATTTTGGATAAAATACATAATTATGACAATGTGCAAGATTAATTTGGAAATGCAAGGATTCAATGTGTTGTTGGATAAGCTGTCTTCGTTGTACATGTTGTACACTGTTGGTGGTGTTGTGTGTGTTTGTCCCTTCTGCATTAATTTTTCAGAATATTGATGAGTCTGCACTTTGTATTCAGAAGTCGCTTTCTAAAATATGTGTCGCTTATAATTATAATGAAAAGTTATGACAAGATGGCAAAAACAGATATCATTTAAATTAAGTTAGGCCTATTTGTCATTTATTTCTGGTTATGTCCAAGAGTGGTTGACCTCATTTTTTTTTAAAGCTTTTACATCCTTCCCTATACTTAATGATTATGAAATATGTATAATGGACCAATTACAGTTTTAGCTGTGCCTTTCTGGTATTACATTATAATAATTTGAATCGGAATCAATTAATATTATTCTAAGATTGTTTAAAGCTGTGCAGTGACTACGTATACATTAATTAGAATCAAAATTCCAGTGCCTTAGATATTTAAGTGTTATCGTTGCTATTTGGCCACATACTAAAGAGAAAAGGTAATTCAAAGTTAAGTTGACCAGTTTCTGAAACACAAAGTATAATTGAGTATCCTGTATTTACCATAACATTAAGAAAATGCAGCAATACTAATCAATTACTTCTGATCATGTTTGTAAGGCAAAGTAACAAAATAGAAAACTCATGTAAATGTATTGCATTATGTATATATCAATAGGCTCTGCATAGTTGAATCAATTTTGAAAATGTATTTTCCTTTTTTTTATGATGAAAATGATGGAGCCTGAAGATTTATGCAATATTGTACATGTATAGGTATGGTATAAGGAGTTGTTTGGGTTTAGTAAAATATCTGAATGTGGAACAATATTTTCCATATAATACATTTCAGTAGAAATTTTATTTTAACATTCAAGCCCTGAATATTGAATGTATGGTTCTAAATTAGATATTTAATGAATTGGTCAGCTGTCTGGAATACTGAGAGCAGATAATTCATTATGATGTAGCATAGTTGTGAATTGCTATTCAATAAAATGTATAATAACTAAAACATTCAAGTTTTTGTATTTTTTTTTCTTCTAAATAGAAGTCTAAGGAAAGACGTCTTATTAGGTTAACATAATGATTTGAAATGGAACAATGTTAAATACGAGGAAACATTTCAGATGTATTTACATTTGTCAGCATATATATAGGGCACATTGTCTTGATAATCATTTTCAGTATAGTCACTTTTGATTAGAATTATTTTCTACATAAACAATAATGTAATGCTAGCTTGTTACACTTGTTTAAATGTTGCACTACAGTTATACAATGCGTTCACATTTTTTTATTTTTTGCATTTTTTGCGTTTTGGAAATTAAACAAATTTTACATCTGAAGAGCGTGGAATACTTTTTGTCTTGTTAAAACAAAGTACAAGTTATTTATTTAGATTGTTTAGGCTGCAATGCTTTGTATAGATTAACAGTTTGTTGTAATTGTCTAGATGAAGTGATGGTGGCTGTCTATAAATCTCAGAAATATTATCCTTCTGATGGATTTCAGGATGCATATGTTCATATAGTGATGTAGTCTTGTGGGTGAAGACAAATACACAGTGGATCAATAATTCTATTTTCTAGCCTTTTAAACAGTATTTAATAGACAAAATTATATTACATCCAAAGCTGTTAATCAGTAACACTTTATGATTTGCTCTAGCTTTTCAGAATTGAATCAACACTAGAGGTGACAGGATGGGGGTCCTTTAATTTGTTGAATATGTATTCCATGGCTAGCATATTATGTTACAAAATAACTATGTATTCAAGTATATACATATGATGTAAATTGAGTCTCTTAACAGATCTATTCTGTTTTACATTGATGGTTTCTTAATTGCCTGTTGTTTTTAAATAAACACCGAACCAGATTTTGGCCACTGGATGGCAGTCTAACCTCATCAACTAAGGTTTACACGCAGTAGTCCTGGCATAGAACAATGTATGGCCAATGAGCAGTGTGTGTTGGGGACCTTAGAAATAGGACCCTGATACCAACAAGCAAGTAGATCAAATCTTGTCTGTTTACTTTCAAAGTCCTATGTCTCTTAGTCATAACATTTCAACATACATTTTAGAACAAGTTCATTGATAAAATACCAATAAAATAATACAAATACAAAGGCCTTTGTACACACCAAATTGAAACCAATGAACTGTGACAACATTATTTAATAAACCAGAACATGTCTTTCACTTTAAATGAGTATGTGACTGGTAAACTTCAGTATGGCCAATGTTACTCAGGTAATATGATTATGTGCCTCCTCCACTATTTCAGTGAGGGAAAAACCTTAATGTCCTTTGTTCATTATGACATGGCTGTAGTGGTTTGAGTTGTGTGCCTGCAGGACTAAATTGAGGTCACTGATCATATAGATGCCACTGTGGTAGATACTGTATGTGCAGTGCAATGGCTCTGCAGAAACTGGCCCTGAGGCTGGCAGTAGCGCTAATAGCAAGCAAACGTATTTTTACCACAATATATAAACTATCCTATTACATCCAACGTTCAGATGTATTGATTAAGCTAAGACATAGTCTTGAATGAGTCACATGTGTCTTGACCTGACAGGAACACGGTGTAAGAGTCAGGGGGCATGTCTCAGTTTACCTGACAACCACGTTTCCAGGTAAACAGGTAATCACTACTCACGTTGAGTAGTGGTATTAATGCATGCTATTCCAGTTTGTCCTGTTTATGTTAACAAAGAATTGAATACATTATCTTTACTCTTAACTAAAAGTGCCTCCAATTGAAGATGGGAGGGGAAGGGAATGCTAACTTTATCAGGGGAAGGAAACATCTTCTCAGATTCATAACAGTTAAGAACATTAGAGCCTTTCTTTTAAATATAAAAAAAACATGAAAATTAAATAGTCCCTGCTAAATGTAATTGTACTAAGACATGAAAGTGCATACAAAAAATATATCATAGAATATTAATTTGATCATGATTTGGCCGATAGCTGTTTAGCCACGGGGAGTAGAAATATTGGAGTTGATCTTTGCTTCTGCATTGGAGAGCCTTAATGTATTTGTCATTTGGTCAAGAATTGATGTAAAGGGTTAATCCTGCCAAATCAAGATGGAATGGGACCTCAGATAAAGCTAGGGCAAGGACAACCTGGAGGGCATAATTTTTTTCATGGGTATTCGGTACAACCCTTGGGTCAGACAGATCTGTGTCACTAGAATGACACTAGAGATGCTTGATGCAGCGCTAGCGCAGCACATTGTTATTGAGTCTATTGATTGCCTACGCATTTATAGTCAGACAAAGTAAAAGACAACAGGCGCTTTACTTTGTTATTTTGCACAAATAGTATTGGTAGAAGTATTTGTATTTTGTTTGAAGGTTCATCAAGATCACTGATAAATATTACTTATACGACTCAAACACATTTATTCTTGAAATTATACAGTACAGACCATACACGTAAAATAAAAAGTGAATAAAACCTGGCATACACATTGCACCATGAAACCATATCAAGTGGGTTTACATTATGTCATGTTTATTTTTAAACATTACTACTGCATCTTTATATTACTTCAAATGTTAATATTTGTCTCTTTTCTGAGGATTTCTTTAGAATCAATGCAGTCAGACATACAGTATCAAGCTTAGAGCCTGCGTCATATCTAGGCTATTAGCAATGTTCAAAGTGTTCATATGCGATATCGCGGAGGTCCTGACCAGCTAGGCACGGTGGGCTGCTACATGTGATATTGTTGTAGATGGTGACCGTCGTATCAGGCTCCTCACCCTCTGCGTGAGTCTCCACCTGCCGAGGAATCACTAGTGGATTCCTCAAGCTGTAGTTTCTGAGTGTAAGAGCATTGCAGTCACATTTCCACAGGTTTCCTGACAGAAGGAGCTTTTCAATACTCCGTGGGAAATCAGGAACAATGTTAGTCAAGTTGTTATCTCTCAGGTCGAGATAGCGTAGCTTGGGCATTAGTTGCTTTGTACCGTTCGGCAGAAACTGTCTGAAGATATTGTTGGACAGCAGCAAGTATTCCAAATTCTTGAGGCCAAAGAATACGTTGCCCACAAGAGTCTCCAGCCTGTTGAAGCTCATGTCTAAACCCAGCAGACCTACAAGGTCAGCAAAACCGTGCCGCTCCACCATGGAAATGTTGTTGTGTTGCAGGAAAAGCCGGCGTAGGCCGGACAGCCCAGTGAAGGCTTGGCCGGTTACCTTTGTGAGGCAGCCTCTGTCCAGATGGAGACTGTGAAGCTTTGACAAACCTGCAAACACATGGTCCGGTAGACTGTGGAAGCAGCTTCCGGACAGGTTGATGACAGCCACATGAGATAGGCCTGTGAAGGTGCCCACCTGTGCCTCCTGGACCTGGTTGTGCTCTAGCTCTAAAACCTCTAGCTGACCCAGCCCTTCAAAGATCCTCTCCCCAAGGGCTCGGATTCTGTTGTGGCTGAGACGCAGCTCTTCCAAGTACTGCAAATCACGAAAGGTTCTGGGCCTGATTCCTGTGATGGAGTTGTTTGAAAGACGCAGCACGTGAAGATGGAGGAGACCCAGGAACGTCTCATCGTGGAGAGAAGTCAGCCTGTTGTTTGTAAGGTCCAACCATCTGAGTGATTTCATTCCTAAGAAGGCTCTGGGCACCAATGTAACAATCTGGTTCTGAGCCAGGTATAGTTTTTGCAGTTTAGTGAGTTTGAGGAACACATTGGCTTTAATTACCTTAAGGTGATTCCCAGTTAGATCCAACTCTTTAAGCTCAGTGAGGCTTTGAAAGAGCTGTGGTTGTAAATAAGCGAGTCGGTTCCCAGCCAGAACTAGCTCACGTAAGCCATGCAACTCATGAAAAGCTCCCTCGGGTAAGACAGCTATTGAGTTCCATCCCAGGTTGAGGAGCCACATCTGCGAGAGGCCAGCAAAAAGCCTTTCTTCAATGCGACTGAGCTGGTTGTTATGGAGGCTAAGGGAGGCCAGGTTAGGTGTAGTCTGAAAAACTTTACCCGGTAACGTCCGAATTCTGTTCCTTTCGAGGTGAACGTGAGCTAGTGACTTCAGCCCTTCGAAAGCTTGACCGTCAAGGGTCACCAACTGGCCACTCTGTAGATTCAAAAAGTCCAAGGTGGAGAGGTGCATAAAGGAGGCTGCTGGAAGACTGGTGAACAAATTGCCATCAAGCCAGAGGGAACGTGTGGAGCCTGGCATGCCTGTTGGGACTTGAGTTAAGTTACGAGAACTGCAGTACATGTTGAGCTCCCAACTGTAGTCATCGTGAAGACAGGTACATTCCTTGGAACATAAAACAGGCTCTTCAGTCACCCCCCCAGTATCAGGGACTGGGAACACCACGGATGATCCTACTGCCCACAACACCAAGGACAAAATGGTGTGCATGCCAGCTGTGGGTAAAGTGAAAAGCTGCATTCAATCTCAACAGATGTGTTCTATTTCATTACATGTTAAATTAAGACCCTACTCAGATGACCAACAAAGTCTACAATAACACATGTATTTCACATCAGATTTGATTAATGTATTTTTCTATATTTATTAATTGTTGTACATATGATATGATTACTGACTTGTTCATACATTATTGTGCTGATTTACTGTACCTTAATCTCAGTTGTCTTGAAAAATGAATGTCAGGCAGTGAAATGCTGAATGACCAACCTTTGCACAATGCTTTGTATGCGGACAGTTACAGACTGCCAAGCCCTAAAACTTTTGAGGCAGACCCACTGAATGTGTAGTTAACCCATTAATCTCCATGTAGCGTCTGCTGTATTTGGCAAGGGAAAGAAAACAAATGACAGGGTATTTTTTGTTTAACTTGCAGAATAGGATCAGATGCAGAGGTGCATTGCTAACTTAGTGTTTGCACTTACTAGGTATTTGGGTTCCTTTAACCATCCACGACCAGGTCATGTTCTAAAGGCCAAACACATCCTGATAAAACTGTGTCCTTGTGCACGATTCTGCATGGTTTTCATGTTACTGGTACAAAATATTATAATTTGCATAAACAGGTTTGAACTCAGTTTTATTGGGTGAATTGAAATTCACATAATTTCTACTTGTAAAACAGAATGTGTTTTGGCGCGAGGAAGGTTTTCATGGTGGTTTAAGTTATGAGTTGTTAAGTAAACAGTAAACACTAACTAAAAAAGAGTTTACACGGTTGCCAAGAAGACTTTGCACACTTAGCGGAGCATGTGAACACGGCTGACATAAGAATTTACAGACATACCTCTAGCTTGCAAGAGTTGTGAGTGACATACTGTAGCTTTGTCAATCACCTCTGCTCCAGTTTGATATGTTATGTGCTGACTGGGCTTGATTAGTGTCTCCACATCATTAATATGTTAAATTAACAAGTATTAGCTCAATTATTATCTCAATTATTTAAAAATTATTCTCTTTCAAATATGAGTTATATATTGATGGAAAATTGCAGTTAACAGCGTCATCAGTTATGCTGGAGGAAGAGTGTTGATATTTTAATTAAATCAAAAACAGAAAGCACTTCTCCTTTCAATGGATTTTGGACATTTATTCCAGTGGAATAAATGTCTGTATGTTCTTTAGTATTAGATACTTTTTATAATTTGCCAGTATAGTCTACAGTTATGAGCTATAACTATGTATTGTAATTGATAATTGTATTATATGTTTCCGTGTTGTGTTTTAGTTTGCTGATATGGACCCAAGGGTCTGCAATAAAGTGGAGTTGAATGGGAGGATCCATTAGAAGCTCTGCTCCACAGTAATGCCTTAATACACTAGTCAAATTGTTCACTGAATGCATGTTTTTTAAAATCATTAAAGAAAAGGTTTTAAAAAATGTATCTTAAGATCAATCTGATTCAGGTTGCTTTTGAGATAAATGTATTAAACCTTTTTAGTTTCACTGCTTCAGGTTACTTCAAGCAGTCATTTAAAAATTGTTAGGTGTCAATCATTACATATTTATTATTGGCAAATCTGCCATTGGTCTATTGTCAAGGGTAGGAATAAGAAACAGGATGCAGCCACCCTAATGCCACCTACTTATAGACATAGCCTATACATTACAGTGACACTAATGTTAATTGTATACATTCATCACAATATTATTAATTAATAGAAGGATCATGAAAAATGTGATGAATGTGTAAAATGAACATACATATATATAGTAACATAATATTACAAACTTACCATGATGTTTAAGAGTGACATAAGGCATACAATGTAATCAATATGTTATTAGGGCTTTTATTCTAAGCTTGAAAATTGAATTTCTCAAAGGACAAAGTTTACCCCTGATCTACCCCCCTCCCCACACAATTCAAATATATTGCTACAAGTGTGAAAAGCTCTAAACCCACCACTACTTTGCCCCTCCCTCACCTGCTCTGACACTCAAAGACCCCGCGGCTATTCTTATCCTCCACAAACGTCAGGTTCTCAGAATTTGTCTTGACATGTAGAGGGCAGCGCCCTTCATTGATCACTCTGACCAGAGCAAATCAACGCATCTGAAAAGGAAGACCTAATTAAATGCTGGCTTTTTTCCAGCTCTAAGACAATGTAGGTTCAGGTTTTGTTGATGGCAGAATTAACATAGACATGGCTCATTCAGGCACAATCTGATACATAGAACTAGCAGAATAGGATAGGCCTATCGTGTTAAGTTGAAACATTGTGTTACATTAATTGTAATAAATGCCTTTAACAAGTCAGTTCTAACCAAATATTGTGAGGACACTCTAAAACGTGTACTTAAAAAGGACTGATGTGCACATGCAGTTAAACTGAAATTGAAATTAGTTATGTGTTTATACAGAGGTTTTCAAAAGTTTTAACAAAACAATCTATTAGTTGATTTGTAAGATTCCTTGTTGCCTACCAAGTTGCCGTGGTAAAAGTTCCTGAGATTTATTCCACAACATTTTTTCCCCGACAACTTTTAGTCTGTCAATTGCTTAACTTTATCCAGGTCACTTGTACACCTTATCATTTTCCTTAAGTTTGTGAGAGCTGTGAGCTCTCCTCTGATGGTGAAGGACATAGCAACAGTATCTAGGGCACCAGCCTGTAGGGGGGATGAGTTTTGTAATGAAGCTGCATCTTTTAGCCTGATTTTCAAATATTACTATAGCAAATGCAGCTTTTGTTTTCTTTCATAAATATAATACAATTAGGCATATTAGACATATCCTTTGATAACTGTTGTAGGCTACACAGTACATGCTATACAATGACTTTACTTATTACATGTTAATAAAAATGAAAACAATCTCTGAGAAAGTGTCATTCTGCTTTAGAGATAGAGAATATGTGAAAGCTTGGATTTATTTGTTCTGAAACCCAAAACGGGTCCATTGTTTTTTGTAAATTGTAATAAATAATAGATGACAATGTGCAGCTCTGAAATGAGTTAAAGTCAGTTGTAAACCTATTGCCCAGAGCTCCTGTTCCAGATTTAGAGGAGTGAAGACAGACACTATGTGGGTAAAAGTCTAGGTCAATATTTAAAAAAATAACATGATGCCTATGGGATGAAGAGAATAGATGCTAAACGTTCCTGTTTCTGGACAGGGACTCTAACCTATTACAGCTTTTCGTTTGGATTGGAGATGACATCTCTAATGTCACAGTCCTCAAACATCAAGAATCAATTCAATTCTACATTGTATTTTATTAATTAACTGTAGTAACATGTAACAACGCAATACTGCTGACTATTATGTTCCAGCTAAATTGTCACACAGCCTCTGCAGTATTACTAACAATAATGTTCAAATAATATCCCTTCATTCGAAGCATTTAGCAGCTTCTAACAGTAACTGATGTGTTGAGTGATCGCATGTGCATGATAATACAGAATGTCACTCTACTTCTATGGCCTGTATAATTAATACATCATAGAATCCTGTTTAGAGGTGTAAAAAAAATGTCTACTAACGTAAGAATGCATGCCAACATGTTGCAAAATAGGTGATGAGAGACAATATAAATAAAGGTAAACAACAGGATAAGATCAGTGGAAGAAAATGCTGGAATCTTTCCATTTTTAAAATATAACTGCATTAATATAATCATTAGATATTACTGAATTATCCAAATTTTCATTGACCCCAAAACAATATAACTGTATTAAATACAGCTTGGTCAAACTCAACATCCAGCTCTATATTTCTCAGTGTTTATCTGTTGTATATCACATTTCACACTCTGTCTCATCTCCCAGTCTCCAGTTTCACATATTGTAGCAACCTGCTTCCCCAGAGCAGTTTTATCATTTGTCATTGTACAGCCGCTGTCACCTTACATATTTGCATGATTCCTCAATGGCACAGCTGCCGATAGCTTGTGAGATGCCGCCTGTCAGAAAGCAGGACAGAAAGACAAGCCAATAGAAAGCTTAATTGTGCCTGCTTATGACTGAGATTCAAAAGGTCCCCAAGAGGAAGATGTTAAGAAATATAATGGTCAGTGTATGTGTCGTTGCTTAGTCTCTTTGGTGTGCTACAGTGGTAAAAATAAAACCAAATAGTAACTAACTAACTAACTAACTAACTAACTTATTTACTTTCTATCCTCTCTTGTGGAACTGATCAACAGTCACTCCTAGACATTGGACTAAAAAGCTATAAATCTGCAAAAGGAAAGGTTTGAATGGACAATTTATTCAATTTGTGTAATTTCGCATTTAGAAATAGTGTAACAGAACTGACATTTATTGAATTTGCTGTATATTAATAATAACATAATATGCAATTTACTTCGGCTATTGTAGAATTATACTGGCTGAATGTAATTGTTTTCTCACTATATAAAATATTATGATAGGTGGAGTTTTTTTTATTGCAACTGTAATATTTCCATTCATCCCCAAATAATTGTATTAGATCAGTTGTATTCATTTGTATGAATACAGTATTATATCAAAAGGATTCTCCTTTGCTACGATAAGCAAGACCAACAATGGAGGTGGATTGCTCATTCAGTATTTGTCAGTTGAGATGTAAAATTAATTGATTTGATTTGATGGATTAGGATTTACAGTAAAAGCTTTACATTTTCAGTATAGTGTAGAAATTCCATAGACATCCATCAGTTATCCATAGGTGAAAATGCTCTGTGAGAATTTGCTCTGGATAATAGCTCCTGAATGCCTCTAAATAATTTGATTTAGATTTATGATGGTGCCCAACATAATTTTGACCAATCAGGGCCTGTTTTTTCTGATGGGTTTGGCAAATCTATCTTGCCTGTAAATCACATGTGCACATGTATGTGTGTGCCTCAGAGGAAGGGATAATATGGCGGTGGGTTTTTTCAGTTGTCAAAATAGCACTCACTAGATTTTTTTTTAAGGAAGCTCTTGTTGCAACTCTCAAATGTCTGTGGAAGACAAATCATGTCAACTGTCAAATCATGACAGTACAAGACCGTAAACTCTAAAATAGTTTTATACAGTTTCTGTGACAGTGAAACACTGTAAAAATATAAATCAGACAAAATAATAATTTATACATATATCTTCTGCAAAAAATACATTATCCAATGTAAAATAACGTTTCACTGTGTTTATACCGGAATAATGCTGTATATTTAACAGCCAATAATTTACGCTTGATTAGCATATTACCCAGAACGCATGTAATTATTTAAACATGATATTGACACTATTGAATAACGGTACATTTTTTACAGTGTACATACAGCAGTTTGAAATTATTACAACCAATCCTACCTTTGCAAGCTCTGCCTCTACGATTTGGTTTTCTTCACATATCTGTCTGGGAGCTCTCATGTGGATAGCCACTGTCCCAGTGTCCAGGTGGATAGTTTATTTGGTAAAAAAGTTGGTAAAAAAGGTGGTCAAATTGTTTGCTAATGATTTGATTGACACCTATTAGCACTGCCTGGCTGACACAGTATTTGAAAACAGAGTACCTTAATGACGCAAATCATAGAGGCAAAGCTTTCAAAATCAGTATTGTTTTAAAGGTGGGGTAAGTGCTTGTAAGCTTGTCAAATTCAGCTAATGTCTCCTTGTGGTCCGCTAGCTGTCATTTCTCTGTGCGTGCTGACAAAATGGTCAGGTGTTTCTATAAAGCTCTGGCACTGTTAATGGTAACAACTATATCTTATAACTTTGGTAATGTGTTCGCAGTTTGGTGGGGCAGTGCTTCTGAGGGAGCACCTTGTAGGCATTGAAAGGAGAGAGTGTTTTTGTTTTGATCGAACACCATCAAAAATGTTTCTCACTGACCTCGCCTTTAATCAGGTTGGGCCAAACCTACCAGAAATGTTTGCTGATGAAAAAATATGAATTGCAAGAAAAAGTGTTGCCGGATTGCAGTGCCTTGGTGCGTCTTTGCTTGGGCTTTCAGTCTGGGGTTCTGCTCGTCTCTGTGAGTTTTGCCATGGTAGCATCTTGAACAGACCCCTTATCTCATCCAGGGCAGACACTTGTCCTGCATGAGTACACCATGACAGCTATGATATACTATGTTTGTGTTTGAAGGGGACGGGTGCTGTGTTCCACCCTGTCTGTTACTATTTCTGCTTGTCTTGCCCTCTGCCCCCCTCTCTCTCTCTCTGTCCATCTGTTGGTTTGTCTCTTGCTCTTGTCTTGGATTATAGAGTGAAGGTTTTCATTGAAGAGGAGATATTATGAGACATCTATAGATAAAAGTATACTATTGTTTTACACTTTTAACACTATTTCTATGTATTTTATAATGAGGCCGCATGCAAAGGTTACACAGTAATAATTATGATGCTGGTATTTTTAACTTCAAGAGGTAGCCTGTATAGTTGTTATTCCATCTTACAATATTATGAAAACAGTTAAGTCTTCATTTAGTTAAATGTCATTTCGGTTGGAATTACGTGTATTATGTCTAAAAAATGTATGTGGTGCTCGTAGCTTGTCAGTAATAAAGGTCTTGCATGCAGTGCTGTACATGCCATGCCACTGGTTTGTCTTTTCTCCTGACCGAATTAGGTTATTGTATTGTTAATTTCCAGAGGGGACCAGCCTAGTGGCAGGAATCATCATTTGCTAATTAACAAGAATGTCTCTTGGCATTTTCAAGAAAATGACAAGGCTCCCAGAGGCTTATTAAAACTCAAGTTCTGATAGAACCCATGCAAACAGTGCTAACCTGTAGCAGCTCTACAAGTGTTTTACCCAGGTTCACGGTGGGGCAGTTACATTTTGGTGCATACATACAGTGCTTTCTCCCTTCACTGTAAAACTGCCATGTCATTCACACAGACAATTTCAAACAAACATGTTGACATGCTTGGCTTCAATGGCCATTTGGTGCATGCAGAGAACACAAATAACTTTTACAACAATAGCGGTTACTACTTCCAAGGTATACCTCTGTCATGATCACACCATTGTCCAGAGCAGTCTGTCTGAAATACAGTAAGGAAGCATGTGGTGGAGCTGCTTGGCAATGTAATCAGAAGAAAACATCAATTGAACCAGAAGCTCTTTTATTTGTATTAGTGGGATATTAATTCACATGATCTGATGCATTGCTACTGTGAGGTCAAATAACAAAAGATCAATATACTTTTCCTGGATTTGCCTATACGTTTATGAATATAAATGGAATATTAAGTTACTTGAGTAATTCAACAAATATCAAGTAACTCAATTTATGTTAGTGAAGACACCTTAAAAAATCTTTAAATGTGTATTCTACATCCAACAGTAGCCACCAGCTGTCACCATTATAGATAGTTTATTTTACTTCCACCAATAAAATATTGGACAACATTAAAAAATGTTGTCCAATATTACAGTATCTAGATGCATTTTATTTTATTTTAATAATTTTATAAATTTTATTTTAAAACCACCATCAATCATTAACCTCAATAAACAAACAATAGTCTGGGCAATCATTGTCCCTTTACTTATAGTGCAAAATATCCATGAATACAGTATTTAAATATACAAATCATCATGCATCAATGCATCAATGCATCAACACCATACTACATTTATCTATAATGCTGATAAAGATATATCAGATATACTGTATGCTGGTACAATGAGACATTACCACACCAATACAACACTGCTTCAACACTCTGAATCTAGTTTTTTTAGTGATGATGGAATACAGCATATCAGTGATTTATTTGCAGTAGTTAGAAAATATTATAATGTTTTTCATTCAAATGAGACTACAGTATATTCACCAGGTACTTTATTTGATAGGTTAAAGCTGCTTAGGATAACCTCATAAATTGTGTTTTTGAAATACAATGTAGAGTGCAACACAACACACAACATTTGCACTTACTACACGTGTTGCTGTTGTTTCAGAAAAAGGTTTACGATGAGAACATGCTACATGACCAACATATGTTCAGTAAAACACTAGACTTCTGGACAAGTACTGGTAAGCATGCACTAAACAATTTTACTGGGCCAACTTTTGAAGCTCATCTAATCTTGCATAAATATACGTGGTTTACTCTACTTGATACCTAGATCACATAAATTCCAGTGCAGCAGAATATATTCAGATGTTGTATCTAGACCTTCTTATGCACCATATCAATTAATAATTTCTAAGGTTTCATGGTGACAAATACAATAAAATAATTATCAATATTCTTTACGTTATATCATTATCCTATGCAGCTTTAAATTAAATTAGATTTTTATAATTTCTAAATGGATAATCTACAATACTTTACAAAAATAATTTCACTTTCACATTTTAAAAACACATCATGTTAAACATACTCTAAAAATTTCTTTCAAATTATTTGAGGTACAAGTTTTTTGTGGTTTGTTTTCATATCTCGAGCACTATCAAGTAGTAGAGTCAGTAAACACTTATTTCATTATTTGGAAAGTTAATATTCAGATAAACACTCAAAATGTTAAGGGTGTAGTATTTTAGATAATTTTACACTTCAATAATACCTATTTTTCATTTTTTCCCTGCCAAAAGTCAATCAACTTCATGCTATAATTGCATTCTCAATTTCTAAATGCCACTTCTGAAATTCAGTAAAAGGTATTAGTTATCCTGAATTTGACATTGTTTTAGTTTCAACAATAATTGGGACATTCAGGTACATAAGTTAAGAGTTAATGTTGTCATAGTTTTTTCTTGACATGACTATCAGAGGTACTATACATTTAAGTTTGATGAAATAAGAACTTTCTACATGAACATCTTTACCTTATGGGACTTTCTTTCAAATAGGAGATACAGTACTTTACAGCCTACTCATACAGAATAAGAAAGAATGTCTTATTTGAACCCCCAATTGCATTGAAGAATGTTCTTCTCTTCTTTCATTAATTCTACTCCACTCACTTTATTGTGCCTCATGGTACAAAAAGTCCTCAGACTGTCACTTCTGTCTTGCTGTTGGTGACAAAGTATGGCTGGGAGGGCATGTAGCGGTTGGTGTGTGGTTCCTTCTCTGTGGTCCAGTGTTTCTTATGGGCATAGTTGTGACGAAGCCCTAGTTCATTAATCTCCCACCCCTTCGCCAACCCCGGGCAGACAGCAGGACTGGAGTTGAGTCCGTAAGCCAGGTAGTGCGAGTTGTGACTCTTTGTGCTTTTGTACCTGTGTCCAGTGTGACTTTTAGAGGGCTGCTTTAGTGGGCTATATGGGTTACTTGGTTCTGGCTCCATATCTTCAGGTTCCATGGAAAAACTGTCCATGGCTGCCACGTCTACTGTGTGCTGCCGGCTGGTGTATAGGTTATCATTAGATTTCTCCGCTGAAACAATACACAATTAAAGGTATAGTAAGTAAATGTAAGCTATTATACGTTTTGTAAAATTCACAAAATATCTCCTTGCGGTCTGCTTGCCGCCCGTTCTCTGCGTGTGCTAGAAAACGAATAGTGTTTCTACACAACTCATGCTTCGTAAATATGAACACAAACAATGTTCTGAGGGATCATCTTATTGAAGGGAGAGGTGTTTTTGTTTTGATCAAGTTCAAATATCAGCAGGCTTTCTCCAGTAATTACTTACTAATACACATACTACTAGTATTCTTAATATATTTGTTGTATTTAGTTAGCTTGTTTACCTAATATGATCATGTGACCTATAATCAATAAAATGTATGTAATATTTGGACTGTGAATGTAAGTTCACCCCAGCTCTGACCCTGACTCCACCCAATACATACAGTAACTTAGAAAAATGCTAAAACATTGGGGAGGGGAGGGGCTGAGATGGGGACCTCCACTATTAACATTAGTTAACATTTTAATTGTATGACTTATGAGCAAATGGAGTATACCGTTGAAAACCAGTCAGGTCCTGGGGTGATTTTGGACATGTAGATCTGTTTTCAGCCCATAACATGGCGATTTTATTTTGTCAATATTAACACCAGCACTGATGTGTCTCATTCCAGTTCAATCCTATTACGTAGTTTACAGCTCAAAAAACAAATTTTAGGGGGCAATTACACATTAAAAGTTCTGAGATACGTACATGTCTGCAGATTCTGCATATGCTTGTAGAAATATATGTGTTCACAATGTCAAAATAAATAAAAAACTCTTACATCATAGCTAATTTTTCAACACCACTGATGGATTGGCAAGTAATAACAAGCGTGTAATTGCAGTGTGTTGTGTTGTCTGTAATGTGTTGCATTACAGTATGTTATTCACAGCATTGTTTCTATAACGGTATGTTGTCTGAAAGTGTAACACTTTTGCTCTAATAATTTGCATGTGTTGTCCAATTGATGAAGATGTTTTCCTAACTGCCTTTGTTTTATATGTGCATGTTATCTTAATAAGATGCAGTGCATTGAGCTCTCAGGGTTACCGTATTAATCACTTCCATTTCAAACTTCTTGTCCCCCAGGTGATCTGTGAGCATGAGACTGAGAGAACAGTGAAATAAAAGCCACGGAGACTCTCAGGGCTCCCCTTGCAGTTCACAGAACATTCATTGTATAGGCTATGTATGGAGGCTAATTGTGACTTATTATAATTAGTGATGCGCTGGTCAGTTTCTTTTTTTAATACCAGCAACCATCCAACCCGACATGTAAACTGACATATCATATGAGATAATGGTGTCTTATTTAATGCACATGTAAAAAAAAAGGACAGACACTGGTCAACAAGGTTTTGCAGAGTTGTATGGCTGGCTGGTAGCATTAGCCTACTTTTGCATAACAAATTGATTGCAAGGCGTAGCCTGCTGTATCTTACTAGCGTCTGCAGGTCTATAAGCTACTAAATAAACAGACACGTTTTTCTATCGGGTGTAGAGAGCTGTGAAACAGCCAGGATGCATGGGTCACATGAGAGTGCCTCCCCTCTGTGGCGCATACGTATTTGAGAGAGTGGGAAACATAAGGCAGACTTGTAATCACAGCCTAACCTTTTGAACAGAACTGGGAGTGTATAATGCACGCAATGCTTCTGTGGATATTTAGGCCTAACTTATTCAAAATGCTGCTTTGTCATTTGTTGACCCGACCTGCCCACACAAGTAATATTTTATGATACAGGCTACTAAACAGAACCAGCCCGGCCCGTGTGTTACGGCTCGACCCGCACATCATTACAGGCTACTTATTGTGATTCACAAAAACAGAATGTCTTACCCACAGCTTTGAGTGAGGCATATTTATTGATGTCCTTGACAGGCCTCTCTTGGTAGGGGCTAGAGATCTGTCCTAACACAGGATAAGGCTGTGTTATCAGAGGTGATCCTGGACACAAGTTGTTTATCTGGTTACCCTCTAGACAAGGAGCAAAGGTCAAATGACACAACATATAATGTATGTCTTAACCCAACATCATAATTGTCATTACAAGATATACTGTGTCAAACTAGGTAGTGATTTATAAAAATGCATCTGACATAAGTCATAAAGTAGCTTATAGGGATTTTTTTGTTGTTGTTGATTGTTAATAGTCAGTTCACATACAGTATATGAGTACATGTTCGCAGATGGATGTTAACTGAGAATAATTACGGCTTTGCTAGCTTGATTACATCACTCTAGAATACCATGACTACTCTTTGTAAGACTGTACTAATCCTACACTAGACATCTGGTTAATTAATGGGTGCACAGTAAGTAGACTGGCCCCCTGCCTGTTGGCATGACACAGCACACAGATGTTGCGAGCGACATCTTTTACGGCCTTGTTGAATTAGAAGACGGTTTAGAAGAATGTACCAACAGACAAGTGGTAGTTTGAAGTCTAAAACGAGACACCAAAAATATCAACAGAAGAACACATTGATTGTTATTTGCTTATTGACTTGCTTTTACTTGCTAGCAATGAGGTAAACTGGACACTTTTGGAAATATAAACAGAGAAAGCTCAGTGTGATTTGGGATGCACAAAAACAGGCATGTGAATCATAATGTAACAATACTGGTAAGCACAAAACATCCTGTAAAAAAAACATACCAGTAATTATGGATACTTTGTTTTCACAGAAACAAGAACACAACAAATGTATGTAGAGGACAAGGCAATTGTAGCTAATAGTGCAAGTTTGATTGAATTGTCCAACCAACCTACTTCACCATTTATAGGTCATGTAGACAGAAGAATATAAAATGATAGTGTATTGGTCTCAGTTTTGTTTTAAATCGGATCTCTTGTACACTCATGTCTTAATGTTGCAAAGTGAGCCTTTAATGCAGAAATTAGGCTAATTAATGTGTTATTCCCCACTGGTCAGTAAGAAACTTCCTAGCTGTGCTAATTAGTTTGGAACGGACAATGAAATTATCAATGTTATATACAAATATTTTTTGAATATGTTAGCAGTTTGCTCTCTACACCTCAAGTTTGACAATTAACACTTATAAATGTAATATATGTTAAATTCATCATATTACCGTATACATAGTGTAATACAGGTTTCTTTGATTTATTGGTTATTAAGTCACCATTTTGAAACAAATGTAGCCTCTAAAAATGTCTTCTAGATCACCATTCATGATCCAATACCATTATTATTCCTGTTTTCGTATAACATATACAGTAGATAGCATTTGATTCAAGCACGTGCTATAATGGTACTTTTTTGTTTGCCCTATTTATGGTTAGTTTGAATTAGTGTAACATGTATTCCATTGTGACACTGCTTTATGTCTGTTAGTGGGAAAAGTAGGTAATTTGAATAAAATTGTTAGGTTAAAGACTGTCTGGGAAATATAGAAAGTTTAAGCTCCAGAAACAGATACCTCTTTGGAACTCATAAAATATTTAAGTAGTATTTTTGGAGCAGAATGCCCCAATGTTACAAAGAAAAGGGTGTACTTATTTACAGGCAGCCTACTTTGAAGTTACTGACTTTTTTTTTCTTAGCCTATTTCTACAATAAATGTCATGCACATTCACAGTTTTCACATGTTAAAACTAAAATAGAAATATAAATTAGAAATAAAAATTACCTAATGTTAATCCCCAGTGATCGTGTTACCCATGAAGGCATATTTCTGCATATTCAGATACATTTTGGCTATTAGAAATACAAAACTAAAACGTATTTGCTTTCATCCATCCATCAGCAATAGAATTATGATTTATTGGTGTTTTTATAGTCAATTTTTATTTAATTTCCAACAAAAATGTCAATACATAACCAACCCTTAGTGGTTAGGTATTGTCTCCCAGTTATAAGGTCCTTGGTTCAAACCCTGACATGCCTGGCATCTCATGCATCCATGAGCAAGATGTCTACTCCTAACCTGGTCACACCCAAAATTCATTATGTAGCCTGGCTCTGCCCGACTTGCTCTGAACTCAATTTATTTAGTCTTTAGTCTGGAAACCCTGTTAGCATTAGCGTTCTCACGCCCTGCTGGCGGTCCAATCAGGGTGGGTTAGTGAGATGACGTATTTTTAAACTCTCTTAAGGCAGGCACTAACATAGAGTACATTACAATAGCAATAGGCCTACACTGAACTTTGGTTCAATCCTTGACTCTGTAGTTTCCTCAGTATAATATAACAAGCTGATTGTTCCATGAAATAACTCCTACAAAATGTTTTAATTATAGCTATGGAGGTATCTGTGTCTGCAGTAGGCCTACTGCTACAGCAAACAGTTTGTTGAACATAGAACATTGCTGCTGCTGCTGCTGCTGCTGCTGCATATGATGCGTATTTAGCCAGTAAAACATATAACACTTGAACTGTTCATTTAGGTGTGACTGAAATAACCTTGTTGAAATGCATTTCTGTAGTGAGGAAGAAAACTGTCAGGCACCAGTGGAGCATCGAGGAGAGACTTTGTTCCCTTTGGCTGCCTGCCTGGACTAAAACGAGGCCACACTTTCACAATTGGCCTATGTACACACAAGCTGGCCAGTGGGACAGGAACAGCACCTGCAGCCAAATTATCATCACCAACCCAAGGTACAGCTAGCTCTGAAGGGGTTTTGTTGGCTTTGACAGAGAACTTGTCAAGACCAGACTTCTTCTGGACCACTTCAATCCCTGATAGGTAATACTATATGCATGTTGTTTGAGCACTGGCATTGTTACACTGATAATACCAGGCAGGGTTCAGCAGAAAGAGCAGTCACAGGGCGGGGCCCTTCTTACCAACATGGCAAGAATAAATTGCCCTACGAATGCTGTCAAGTAGAATCATTGTGCTGCATACAGGCAGGTCCCAGCGTGACAGCATAACGGCACTGGAAGTCATTATTTTCAGGGAGAGCCGGGCAGCAGGAGCTGCTGTCAAAGCCAACGCAAATGTCCACCTGCCGACGTCACTCGTCACATCTTCCTCCTTGCAACCAAAGATTGAACATTGTGACTTGCTGCTTGTCATTCTAGCAAACCAGAATCGATGTTTCCAATCAGGTCAGCATGGGAATTTCCACCAAACTGTTGATGTACCATCATTCACTTCAATATGATGGTTATGGGAGGGAATGTGCTCAACTTAAAGATGTTTCTGGCAAGTGGTGCCAAGAGCTGGCAGGCTATTAATGCACTTTCAACCAATCACATATTTTGATAATGATATTATAATTACCGATTTTTTTGTTGCTAATGATAATGACTACCTCACACTACCGCCACAGTTTGAAATATAGCTTATAGGTTAAACAAGGCCTTAAGCATCACTTCACATGAAGTGGAACAAAACTAAAATGTGTGCTGGCATTACATGGGCACGCTTAATGTCTTACAAGTGCGTGTCTGTGTATGTACGCATAGAGTATGCGAGGTGGGGGTGTTTAATAGTTCTACAGAGAGAAAGGGGGAGAGATAGCTATGGAGTGACACCACTATATAAGTATTAGCTAGACTGCCGCTGATAATTACCACAGTATGTTAAGACATGACTAATTGCTTCACCAGCCCACAGGATTAGAATCACATATCCATTTATATCCCTTTATATCACTATCCCTATACATCCATACAACTCTTTCACATATTAATACATTTGTTACTGGCTTCTGGCTTCTTCGTGGGATGTTAGTTCATCCTCTGAGCAGCCTTTGACAGCATTAAAGTGACTCTATATGACATTTTCTTCCAGTAGATGTCACACTGCGCACCAGCATATCAGCAAAACATCACCAAAACAAATGCTTTGTGGGCCACTGCACACACATGCACTAACATGAGAGCATTGGGTCAGGTAGCAAAGGAAATCTTGGATCACAACACACACAGAGGGAGTGTGATTCTCTGCTCAGTATGCAAATGCTCCAGTATATTTGACAGAAAAGTAGTTTGTTGCTATTAATGTTTAAAATATGATATACTCTGTTGATCGACAGTATTTGTGGACAATGGCTTATTACAGTTATTTGTTGCATTGTGTTCCACTATGCTGCTTATTGTTTGGTGTCATTCAGTTATTAAGTGAAAGGAATACGTACGTAGACTGTTTAGCCTTGTTCTGGCTTCAATGTCCTCATAGTGCACTCCCATGTCATTAGTGTTCACTTCAGGGGCAGGGTGACGGATGACGTGGGCAAGAGTCCTATAGGGACACAGTAAATACAGTAACACCCCGTTGTGTTTGATAGTCTGACTTGTAAAATGCAACAGCAGGGAGCATTACTTCCTAAATGTAGATGCCACTACCTTTAACAGAAATACAATTGTTTCGTTAACTGTTCATATATACTATATTTTAGTTTTCACAATGAATCCTGCACAGCCAACCCCCTGTGCCAACATGCATAGTATCGGATACAGGTTACTATTTCATTATATGTCTATTTATTTTTTCTTTTCTTTTCTTTCCCAGAAATAAATGTCGAAATAGAAATGTAAATATATTTAACAAAGGATTAACTGTACAATGACAGCCAACGTTGACTCTTGCCATTCGTTTATTCGAGTTTATTCTATCAAATAAAAATGCAGAAAAGTTGTGCGCAAACAACGGAAAAATTATTGCAGAAAGAAATTTGCAAGTGTTGATCTGCCATTGCCATCGTTTAATTTAGTTCATGGAAACTCGCAGAAATGCCACTGATTAATTACAGTATGTGAAGATGTCAGCGATGGGTTTATTGCACTGTCCATGGTGCTGAACAACAATAGTAAAGTAGATTTTAATGCTTTCGCCTGCTTTGTCGTGGAATATTGTGTGATGGACGGGGGTGGCTGTGTGTGTGTGTGTGTGTGTGTGTGTGTGTGTGTGAGAGAGAGAGAGAGAGAGAGAGAGAGAGAGAGAGAGAGAGAGAGAGAGAGAGAGAGAGAGAGAGAGAGAGAGAAAACGTGTGCATGTAGCTATACACTCTGTTTCTCATAACAATTACAGTGTAATAAATCATGGTCTATACTCGTCATAATTACAGTATTTTCTATTTTGCAGTATAGGCACAATTGTAATATTTCGCCCCAGTTGCCTTCATACCTTGACATAGTTTCTCTGTGTAGTCTGTGCGTCTTTTCTATACCCAGCTTTGTGAAAATCCCAACAAGAGCGATGATGGCCACGACCCCACATATTATATACACGATGAGGTTCGTGTTATCCTTTGCCGTGTCAAGCGTGGGGTCAACTTTCTTAGGAGGGGGTCTTCCAGTCATCATCCAGGGCGGTGTATCATAGTTTTTACAAGTGGTCTGGTCCAGACGGCTGTTTTTGAACGCACAGCAGAACCTGAAGCCACAGGTTCCGCAGCAATACAGGTAGGTCCCCGTCCTGCAAACGAACGGAGGGTCCCACTGGCCCATGACATCGTAATACCCTCGGCACTTGTCTTCTGTATGCAGGCTTTCAGTCACATCATCCTCTTTCTTTTTTGGGTCGTTCACCGATGCTAGTATTAAGTCGTCTGGGGTCTCACCGGGCTCCCCTTGCGCGTCACACACGAGAACTTTGATCAAAATGTAGCCGAGCAGTACATCCGTGCCCTTCATCGTGCTCACTTGCTGTCCGGCTGCTGACAACGTAAAACAGTTGGGCTCAGTTTCAAACTCTCATAGCCTAATCCCGGACCCATCTTGTAGAGAGGCGAGACACAGCCATCCGCGATGGACTGAAACACTGTTGGAGCGCTGACAGTTAACAGGTAGCCTAATATATATATATAAATATATATGTCCACTTTCGACGCACTTCAACATCAACTGAGTATCACATGGGCTACATCACTGCCGCCTGTCAGTAACACGTTTACAGAAGCGGTAACAAGTAGGCCTAGACATAGTTTAAGTGGGGTGTAAACATCCCAGCGATTGAAAGCGTGAATGAGACAGAGTGAAATTGTGAGACTGCGCGTACGCGCGCGCGCGCATGTGTATGTGTGCGTTTGTGATCATGCAGAAGCCTGCCTGTGTATTCTCAAACTTTTGCATAAAAGAAAAAAAATCCATTCAAATAAAGATTATTATTCCAGTTATGCAATATTTAAACGTCGTTTAAACATCTGCCTTGTTTGTCTAAAATTTACATTTATAAACCACAGTTGTGAACATTGATGTTCTCAATTGTATTACATCACATAAATACATTGTATTCTACTGAGTATTGAAAAGTATGCTCCATTGATCATTCTATATAATATTAATAATTACAGAAGGGCAACAGATTGAGAGAGACCAGGACCCATTCAACCAATTGCAATAGAGCCCCATTTATTGATTACAATTGAATTATTCAGCGAAATAAATACACAGAGCATGTGTGCCAAATTGTATAAATCGAGATCAAATAGGTCAAAAACATCTTTGCCCAAGATGCCTAACCCCCTACCCCCCAACCGCTCCCAGTGGTTGGTTGCATTTTGCATGGCAACAATCACCACTGGTGTATGAAAGTGAGACAAAAATACTGTAAAGCGTTTTGGATAAAAGTGCTATATAAAAGCAGTCCATTTACATTATGAATAAAAATTATGGTAGCAATAAATATTATATGAATATAGTAAAATAATATACACTATAGCGGTCATAATATATGACATGCAGGTCTTGTAGAGTATACAATGCAACAGTAAACATTTGGGGATATATGTCATAGATGTTTTCATGGCCAGTTTGTGAAGCAACTGACCAGTCCAAAACAAAAGGCATGATGACCTTGAGATGCCTTCTGACCTCCGTGTTTCACCTATACTCACAGCTGGATGAGTGGTTGACTGGTGTGAGCTCAGCTTCAAAGTGAAACAGATGAACAAACAGAGGGCTGGATTAGTCACTCAACTCTGGTTTCCTTTTCATCACAAGGTGTTGTTGTCATCGCGTTTCAGTTTCAGGTCAGTTAGTGAACAGTGTGCAATATGTGAATATATTCTAGAGAACATGTATTTGCATGTTTTGGGGATATTTATACAATATTTAATTTATATTTTTATATTTTCTCATAGCCCCATACAATCCCCCTATGTTGTACCAGAATTAAATTATATCATAATCTTTTTGATCTAACTTAATGGTGCAGTGTTTAGAACACTGGATTGTAGAAATCTGACTAGTTGTTGTTTAACTAGGAATACATTCACATTAATGTTTTCGTTTTAAAACCATGTTTTAGCTGACTGTATATTTAGAACTCTCCCTCTGTTCTATATCTCTTTTTGGAACACAGTTCTAGAGCTCAAAACCTGTTCTATAAAACTTTAGTGTTCTAAAATGTCTTAAAGATTATTTGTTATTATTAAAGTTTGACTTTATTATACTACTTTCACTGTATAGAACTCTAACTGTTCTAGAAAATAATTTATTTTGAAACTCTTCTGTGAGAACACAAACTCTTTATTGTAAAACTGAGTCTTATACACACTAAATTATATGTGTATTTCAGAACATGGGTTATAGCTGCTGTTTTGTTTTTGACTGTGCCAAGTTTGTGATTGATACATTTATGCAGACGATTCCAGCCTATAATGTGATTTCCCATTATATCTTCAGGCATTCATTGTTATTATATTATAGGTGAGATGAATTTCAGAGTAATGTTGTTATGTAAGAGATAAACAATAGCCTGGATGACCATAACCTAGCTAACCATACAGTAGTCTACCTGACATGCCTGGAGAACTTGGATGTGTCATGGCCGAATTATCTACTGTAGAAAAAACGTTTTGGATAAAGGTATGCATTGTACTAGCCAAACTTGACCGGAAAAGGGCAAACAAACAACATAAATATGTTTAATAATAACTAATATACAGTACATTGATGTATGCAAAAATGAGCAGCACAAACTTGTATAAACATTTCTAAAAGTGTCTTTTAATATCAATACAAATATGTCGGTGATGCTAGCAGTGTTTAACTTAAAAATCATAGCAACAAGTCAAACTTTTTCAGTATTTGTCAAGTTAAAATATATTTTATGATCAATAGACATGACTTCATATGAGAATGTTATGCTACAGTAACAACAGGGTGAACATGCTAATGCAAAATGTGCTTTAAGTGGAACTAGACAACATCATTGTGTGGGACAGATTCAAGAAGGAAAGGAATGAAATGATATGAAGATTCAAACCTGGCGACACTGAGGTCAGCTCACATACAGTATAGAGCACCCGTACTAACATCATCCAGCAGTGGCACTTTTCCCCAGAGCAGCAGCTCAGCCGACAATCTCCAACAGGTGCCATGGAGCTGGCTATTCTCTGGTGGGACAGCCAGCTCATTATAGATGAGAGTTCACTTCTCCTCTAACTGTCTGCACTTTACAAGACTTAATGAACCACTTACCCTTTAGGATGTAGCACTCGTCTAGTCACAGCGTTTTCTGTTTATGTGTGGCTGGGGACCGTTCACTCTGTCTATGTCCTGGATGTCATCGTGGGCTGAACAATGAATCCTCTTCAGCTGTATGCACCTGTGCATGCTATGTGTAGGGATATGTGGCCATGTGTGAGGTTTCTTTTGCTCATTTATACCTTGTAATGTATATTAACTACATTTATCATATATTACTACTGATTTGCACATTAAAGAGGTTACTAAAATCGCATGTTTCCATCTTCTCCACATTACAAAGATTTGGACGATTTTATCTTTGATAGATGCAGAGACTCTAAGTCATGCGTTTGTATCTTCACGGTTGTATTATATTATATATGGACTGATAATGGTTTACTCTCTGCCCTTCCGAAAAAGAGTATTACAAGTCTTCAGATAGTATAGTTAAAAATAAATCAGCAGGATTTAGAGCATTCTCACATAGGACCCCACTTCCCTACCAGCTGATGTTAGGGGTGCTAGTACTGTTTCGACCTTTAAAATGAAGCTAAAAGTAGTAGTTGCTGCCTTGGTCAAGGATAGTGTATCGATGGCGATGTTCCCTGAGCTGGGAAAGAGAACTGTGTGCAGAGCCAATGGATGTGTGTTGTCACGAGGAGATACTGAGATGGTCCCAGACTATGTATGGATGGCGGTGGCTATTGCTGCAGAAGCCAAGTCTCCAATTCAGACAGGCGCTATGGTTGTTGAGCGGTCCTGGTCGTGTCTAGTGCTACTGGAAATTTCCTTGGACCTGGGACTCACGTGGAGTCTGTCAGTGTCACTTACTCTGACCTGGGACTCCTGTGGCATCTGTAAATGCTGCAATTGATAGACCACTCTTAATTAACTAACTAACAAAACGCTTTAAATCTTTCCGATGTGTTAGTTCTTATGTACGGCACAATGTGGAAATTATTATACATACTGTAGTATTAATGCTTAATTTGGTTTGCCTACCATCACATATTGCATCTTAACCGTCCTGGAGGGGTGGATTCCTCCCTCTGTTGTCCCTTCCCAAGGTTTCTTACCTTTTTTTCCCTATGTGGTTTTAATGGAAGTTTTTCCTTGCCCAGGTGGAGAAGCAGGTTAAGGGAGTGTTGTTTCTTTCCATGTGAACTGTAGGCTGTACAGCCCTTTGAGACTGCAATGTGATTAAGGGCTATATAAATAAAATTGACTTGACTTGACTGCTGGAATTCCATATTGTACAACGATAATACATCTATGTTGAGGTGAAATATATTGTCCTTAATATTCACTTGTGGACAGTTATCAACCAATTGTGGTTTCTATACAGCAGTGTAACCCAATCACCTATGTACAGTATTGATAGCACTTTTTAACACACTGATATGTAGTGAGGATATTTTAGAATCATCAATCTGGTTCAACCCAGGGTTTTATAAACAGCATATAGCATATCAATGTGACCCCGATGGCCTGCAGTAGTCTATTGCACAACATGTAGAAAGAGGGAACCTCAGGTCTACATAGCTAAAGGCTGGAGAGAGATTTCACTATTTTGTGAGGCTCGGCGGTCTCCTGTGCAATGTAATATGAAGCACAACCCTTCGATCGGTCCTATTTGCAGCCCACCCATTTTTCTGGAGCAACACCCATCTCAGTGTGCATTAGACACTTGGCTGGCTTGCCCAAATCTGGGCTTTGACCTTCTCCTTGCATGTCCCTCTTCGATGTTCACCTTGAATAGCTGCCCTTTGAGGTAGCCGTCTGTAGCAAGGAACATCTGTTATATTATCATTGGACCCCTATATTTTGTGGTTTCATTGATTTACAAGTATGCACCTACCTAAATTATTCATTTTTTGATATGATGATGTTATTGCTCCATTAGTCTCCACTGATATCATATACAATGGGAGGTAAGGTTCTTAAACCCTTTAATTTCTTTGGATATTCTGAATGCACACTGGTTTTCTACCATATTGAGTTATGTTGTTATAGTGAGCCTGCGATGCCAACACTCACATTTGAGAGGATGATTTGTGTCATTGTTGTGACAGCTGGCTCAAGCAAGCCAATTTGTCTCAGGGTTATAAGACTTTTTGTCTTTATATGTGCAATAAAATTAGTAATTTTTCACATGAGGCTTTACTTTGTTGTGACTTTTCCCTTTTTTATTTCTCGCAGAAAATGTACTTTCTGTCAAATTTCCCCCATGTTCCTGTTTTAAAAGTAGTTTGACACCAAAGTTTTTCTTTCAACTAACTTTCCCTTGACAACAAATCCATTTTGTATTTGCTTCTCTTAAACAAATTCAGACTTTCAGTATCAATCAGTAAAGGAGCCTGTGGTCATTGATAATGTTTACTGTTATGTGCTTGCTGACATTAGTTCACTATATTCTAATGACTCAACATATTGGTTTATTGAGCATTTTTGTTTTATCCAAATGGCCTGCACTGGTCTGCTGACTAGTCTCTTTCCATTTGACCTAATTTTTTAAATCTTAGATTTTGTAGAACTTGCAACGACACTGGAAATGCTTTATATACCAAAAAAGTATTATTCTTCAGTCATCAATCTCTCACTGAAAACAACTATTTGTGTAAGAATTGTGTCAGAAAAAGTTTATTAGAGTCGTCTAACGAATTTGGTAGATTTGGTTAAAACATTGCTGTCTGTTTAATTGTGAGAATCCCCCCGCACAATAAATAATATGATTACCATCAGAATAATCACAGTCACATAGGCCTACTATGTACACTGCAGTGTCTCTAAATAATAATAACATCCTGGCCAAATAAAACTATTTTAAACACATTTGTAATTATGTGCTGCTCTAGTAAAATAAGGTAGTTTATGATGGACTTGTAGATGACATTGATGGAACACCAGTAATATATACTGTATGTCCTTAATTAAATTAGGCCATACGACTTCAATAATCCTCAAGTCTTTACTGCCCTCTTGTGTTTTTACTTTGTTGGTCAAATCTATCTTAGAATATTTTTATCTGAAACTGTCTGAGAACACGTAATTTGAGACTACAGACAGAAAATAAAATGACACGTGTAGGTTTCCATAGGTTTTACTGGCATTTCTGTCTCAGTGTGCCTTTTATATTGATAAACAAACAAATGCCAGATTTGCTGTAGTTATAATTTAACACTGAATTTGTAGTATAAAAAACGTAATGATATATAGTATATAGTTTATTAGTATAAAATAAAACGTTTAAACGTTTTAAAATTTAATGAAATATAATCACATTGGAATTAATCCGTAATATTTGTTCTTACTGTTTATTACTTTTTTACTGATATCCGCTTTGCTGATATATGAAATTCCTCATTTATGACAAATAAAGGCATATCTTATCTTATCTTACCTTATTTTAGCTTATCTTATCTTATCTTATCTTATCTTATCTTAATATGAGCTAACAACATGAAGGTGTTTTTTATAGCTCCTTTTGAGAAAACGTTAGTCCTCTTTATGCGAAGGGAGATGTTTTCTGTAAACGGATATTTGACCATGCATTAACGTCAGGGACATCTCTAAAGGCCTTTGTGTATTTCAACTGAGTCCTGCGCACGAAGTCAACACCCCAGTCTCCAGTACTGTTCCGCAGCTGTTCAAAATGAAAACGCTGACACCTTCACTTTCTGTATGACATAAAATAGAGATGCGTACCGTAATGAAAATCATCATATCAGAAACCACTAGGTGGCAGTGTTATCCAACATTGACATGACTAATTGCGCCATAATTAAGGTAGTTCCTCTCAAGAAGTAATTGTTTCTACATTAAAACCTAATACTGCATTATGTATCCTATATAGTATCGCCAATAAGGAGTAAAATGCAACATTATATATTAAATTATTGTACATAGAAAATATAGTAACACAAGATCTTTGTAGGCACATGTAGACTAAATCATGATGCAACTGATAATAGTATTGTTATATTGCTCTGCTTATTAGTTCTGTATTTGTTTATTTATGCGTTTGTTCCAGGGCTTGTTATTAATGAAACAGATAATTAATCTTAAGGAAAGCCTAAATATTAACTTTGTAAAATAAATATGACATGACTCTTCCATAGAGTGCTCTCCCTTCAGTAACTTTCTCTCCCAGGAACCTTTGACCTTAGCCCATGATGCACATGCGATGTGGGTGTGGGATCTAGAGTTTACTGCTCCAGGCCTGAATAAATACTGCAGCAATTCCAGGCAAGGCTGAGAGTGATGAGGGAAGGAAATGTCTGTAATCAGGACAACTTCCCTGTTTTCATTATTGGAGTCCGGAAGTAAAGTCATTCCTGGGAGATGACAGTCAATGAGCAAATCAGACAGACAAAACAATGAGGTATTCAAAAGACTAAAGAATTTGGCGTTTGTCTCTGCGACCCAGTACAATCAGATATTCAAAGTGGCTATGACATTCAGATTACAATAGGGTGAAATAACAACCCAGGTACTCACACTGCTATCCAAGTGCAGATATCGCACACCCGACAAGTTGGAATCTATATTTCACTTTTATTAAATATTTTTAATGGTCGCTTAACAGCATCAATTTCAGTGTTGGAAAACAGATGCTATAGTGCCAGCACATTGTGTTATCAATGACTCACAAAATGACAATAAATAGCCAAGTCATTGATACTCATTGTTTTTTTTCCCCCTCTACCCAGCTTGGAATGTTTATTGCCACGCATGCACGCAACATAATGACTAACAGACGTCTCAGCGGCTACATCCCTGGGGTGCTTCTGCATGTGTCAACATGTGTATTATCACAGTGAACATGAACACTACATGCAGTACAGTACATACCAGCTACTGTACTGCATCATCATTTAGAAATATATGTTTGTTGGTTGAGTCTGCCGTCCCATGTGTTATTGTCATTCACTGTTGTTATTTCGGCAGCAAAATAGTCCGTTGTGTTGTTTGTTTGTTTTATAGAGCATGCTTATCGACTGTGATACCAGACAAAAACATATCCTCCCTCCCGAGCCCTCCTAACTTTCAGCATGCCAGTGAGCACACATGCGGTTATTTCTGTCTGAGGTCAGACTCACCCCCTTCCCTCCCCCACACACACACTCACTACCCTACTGACCCCCTGAAAAGCTGGATGGGATGAGATGGGAGGGGGGGGTGGGTCTGATGCAATTAGAGAATGTTTGAGGCAAAGTGTGAAGGAGGTTTAACCGTCCACATCTGCTGTTAACGACAACATATTCTCTTACTACAGTGTTCCAGTCGTGGGGTCATCCCAGGCCCCCAGACACAGTTTCTTGATGCGTTTTGTGATAGCATTTTAGTCACTAAGTGATCCCCCTTTACTTTGTGGCGGCAAGTTACAATAATCACATTATGTTTTGTACATAGCATCATAAAAAACACTGTTCTTGATTATTCATTATATTCTTACTGAATGTGTTAGTGTGAGGATGCGCTAGTGGTATATTTGTTAAGCAATGAGGTACATGGGTTCAGTTCTCAATCTACCTGTGTCAGCATCCATGAGTATGTAACCCCTAATGGAGGAGCCATGTATACATTAACTATAGTTTAGTGTTTGTGTTGTGACCCTCATAAAGCAAATTGTTGGCTGATTGTTCAGAACTACTCTACATTTCCAGTGATGCACATTTAAATTCAAACTCCTGTCTGGCCCTGGTGTAACATGAAAACAGATAGTGACAGTAAACTGAAGCACACGTCATGTTGATTGTCCACTGGAAGTTAATTACACAGTTTATATTACAGTTAATCAGAGACCAAATACAAGTCCATGTGTGTGTGTGTGTGTGTGCGTGAGTGTGTGTGTGCGTGTGTGTGTGTGCGTGTGTGTGTGTGTGTGCATGCCTGCGTGTTAATGTTCTAATGTATAGTTGTTTTTAGTGATGATGCTAATAAAACATGCTGCCAAAAGGCTTTTCAGCCTCTCCTGGCAGCTGCATGCATCATAGCTTCAAAGAACACTGTCTGACGGCTTAGGGAATTAGCTTCCCCAGCATCTGCAGAGAGCTGCAGAATGACTTGCAGCCTATTTAATGTGATGAAGACTAGAGTTGGGTTGGTAGTGCGTGTTGTGGGCAAGTCCTTTGTAAGATAAATAGCATTGCTTATACAGCCAATACATTTGATGACACTCAAGTTCCAGATATTTTATATAAATGTTGGCAGACAAAGATATTGCCCTTTGTAATGTCATCTAATATTTAATGGATTTAATAATCTGACAGTATGTCAGGATGTATGTGATGTGTCCTGGCTTATTTCCCACAATTACGAGTGTTGCTTTAGTGCGTTGGAAGACATACAGTATGGATAAAGATGTAATGTGATAGTCAAATGCCTTTTATTGACTATAAAAAAGTAGGTCTATGGCAGACTCTCAAGAGCTCTCAATAACAACATGAATAACAGTGGACTAAGCACTTGCAATTTCTGTGTTTTAGAAGCTTGCCATCCATCACTGATTCCTCAAACTGAAAAATGCTTTATCTCTTTTGTTCGCTGAAAGCTTGGTCCAACTCAGCACACTGTCGGCTACAGCGGCACACGCCCTGCTATCTGTTAGCCAAACTCATCAGTCTCAATAAGACTGTAGATAGATCAATGCATAGTTCACATGCACGCAACTGCGGCAGGGTTACCTGAAATGTGTGTGCCTCATTCAGACTCAGCCATAGATTCATCCTGGAAGGGCTCCAGTGAAAATCTGTGTTTGACCAAGTCTAGCATTCAGAGTGAATGCCAAGGTGAGCTAAGGGTAGAACTAGAACTGCCTCCTCCTTTGCACATCTGAGCCTGATTAACATGTTGCCCATCATCAGGTACTGTCAGAGCAGAAAGGGGGATTGTTTCAATGGTTATTCTTGTAGCCATAAAGTGGTAGTTTGCAAGTGTGTTATTGTTGGCTACTAACTGTTTTAGTTTTTGTAAGGTGAAAGTTGAATTCACAATATTAGCAGTAGCCTATTTATTTTGATATAAAGACTTTACTTTGAGGTAAGGTAAGGTAAGAAATGTAGAGAATGCTTACATAATTGTGCATATCATATTTTGGAGTGCACATATTACTGGATGTTGATTAAGGCTTAAATGTTCTCTTTGGACAATAATTGTGTGGATTTTGACTGAAGAATTACTTGACACGACAGGTTCAAGACTATGCGAATGAAGTTGTTGGTTTAGGCCGGGTATTTCTTGCACTTAAAACCTATTGAGGACTTTGCAGTTAGTATCTAACAAATAATTACACACAGAGGGAGGAGATTATGCTATTTCAGTAATAAGGAAATATGGTTTTATTTGTATCTGAACAGAAGAATTGTACAGTAGCATACATTGTTTGTGTTATGAAAAGTATAACACATTGGTTTAAGTTACATGGCTGTCATGTTTATCTAAAAAACAAAAGTAGTTTATAGTTTAGTGTACAGCAGTTTACAGTATTTAAATACAACAAAACATATCCTCTTTGTCATTCATAACCTTAGCGCATGTCCTGGAACAAACATCATTCATTTAATTTTAAACGCATAAACAGTCAGTATAGATTAACCAAACATGGTAGGTCTCATTAACCTTGGCTGAGAATCAAGGATTTGTGTTACAAATTGCCTGGGCTGATGGGTACATTGTAAATAAATTATAAATGTTAAGCCTATACACAGTCATATTCCAACAAACACACTTTGTTTACTTTAGAAACAAAAAAAGACATATTACAACATGAAGTGAAGAAGTGTTAACCCTACATTTGGAGAACTAACTTCCAATATCCAAATGTTTGCAGATCAAATGTAATGTGCTCTATCTGATGTACAATGACTAACATTGATTTAACATTAACTCCCACATTCTGAACCACTAATGATTAAGTAGTGCTTCACTGACGTTCAGATGGCCTTGGAGTTCCAGGGAAGTCTTAGGTAATTGAAAGGAATCTCAGTATGTGGGACTGATGAAACCCAGCCTTGGCAACAGAGGGGTGACTCATACATTAAAAGAACTGTCCCTGTCATATACTGTGTCTCTGCATGGGTTTGAACTTTTTCTAATAAATGTCCAAGAACAGTGGGATATTGTTGTATATGTATACATATGTATATATAACACCTTCACCTTCTTTGTGAAGATAATTAAGGAATTTTACTGAATTTATTAACATACACAATCACATCTTGGAATTGAAGTTGAGATGAAACCTTGGGAAATAGAGACTTGTTTACTGATCTTACATAGATTTAAGGTATATTTTTCTTTGATGTCTTCTGAATTTGGTTTCAAAGATATTTATCAGTAAGTATTTAGAGCATATTCACAGAGAACTTTGACCCTCAGTTTACTGAGAGAGAGAAAATGTATTATCAGCATAAGTATTCACAAAGCCATGCTAGAATCTTTGCTTACAATTGTTTCTCTGTGTGTCGGAACATTAATTTACTCATAAATTAGACTGCATATGTAATATTGAAAAGTGCACATGCTATAAAATTGATGACTAGATGAACTAGAGGAATGACTCGAGGAATTTAAGAAAATAAAATTTCTTTAAAAAATTCTAAAAAAAAAAATTCAAATGTAGTATCTCTCCTCTTGCTTTTATGGCTTCGGTAAAGCGAAAAAATACGACACAACCTCTCTAAACTTTGAGGATGTAATACATGCACCCTTTCTGCACTTTCCCTAAATGCTTGACAATTATTGGCCGGAAGGGGCATATCTCTTTTTTTAACAAAGAGATAATATCTAATGGCATGAGTTGTTGACCAGTGATCATGTAGGCATGTTGACCAGTGTTGCAAGCATGTATTTGTACTATGCAGTTACGTAGTCTCACTCACCGACTTCAAGTACGCTTTGGCAACATACATATATCTTGTGTCACTAGTGTGCCTTGTAGAGAATTTGTTCTCTGCCGGGAGCATGGTGTGAGTTCCGGGTGGAACAGACTTTGTTACACATTACTTCATAGGTTTACTAAGTAAAATCATTATTATGTGTTTAGTATTAACACAAAGCGTAATTGTACCATCAAATGTACTGTACCACCAAGTGTAGACCTTTTGCTTACAGTTTCATCCCCCCTAAAACATCTCTCCTGCGCCATTGATTGATGAAATACCAATGGCTAGCATATGATGTTATGTCATTTCATTTCAGGGCCTTTTATACCTTTATATACAATACATTTTCAATTATATGTCTTCAATTATTCCAAATTTCATTAATTCTTTAATTGTTATCATGTTTACCTTTATACTGTAGCTGTATGATGCATTCACCTGTCCATCTAGGAACAATGGCGTTTTAACCAGATACAAAGTAAGCACATATACGCACAGCTCAGACGTCATTGAGATATTTAAGCAACATGCAAACAATGGGGCCTTACAATGACACTGATATTCAAGCATTGTTGTAAGGAGCATGCTTGACCCATTGAACCCCATGACACTACTACTATTTCTAATATCCTTTATCCTGTCATATCCTACCAGGTGTTGAATAGTACCCATATATTGTACACTACATAGTGTAATATTTGTATTTACAATTCGGCAAATAATTTGTGTCAAAAAACATAAATTAATGAACAATAAAATGTACATAGCATTGTGCATAGAGCACCAATTCACAGGCTTTTCTCACCCACAACCCTGAAAAAGAGAGGTTAGAGGAGAAGTGGTTTACGGACTTGCCCCTTGTTGGGGTGGAATCCATCCATCCATCTTCATCCGCTTATCCAGAGTCGGGTCGCGGGGGCAGCAGCTCCAGCAGGGGACCCCAAACC